>CAUYQG010004914.1:0-41940 GCA_963574415.1 Tarsius wallacei
ATGTTCAAGGTTCACTATATGAGTAAGAACATGTGATACTCAGATCTTTGTTTCTGTGAGAGGTCACTCAGTATTATAGATTCTAGTTCCATCCAGGTTGCCGCAAAATTCATGATTTTGTTCTTGCAAGTCTGATTGTTATGTGACTTAAGGATGGCCTTCTCGTTTAATACTTCACAGGAGTTCCCTGATTCTTGTGCCTGCACGACCTCCTCTCTAGCAAGATAGGAAAAGTTTTCTGGAAATACATATTGGAAGACTTGTTCCATGATGTTCTCAGTTTTCCCTTTTCTCTCAGGAATGCCAATCAGCCATAGATTTGATCTCTTGACATGATTCCAACCTCTTGTAGGCTTTATTCATTTATCCTAATCTTTTTCTCCTTATTTTTTCAGATTGAGTTAATTTTATAATTTGACTTTCAAGCTCTAAGATTCTCTCCTCTGCCTGGTCAATTCTACTGTTAGTGCTGTGTTTTAAAACTCCAGGCGATAATTCTTCATTTCCAGAAGTTTAGTTTGGTTCTTTCACAGAATGGCCAGGGTCAGCTTTCATTTCCTACCGTTTTCGTGACCTGGTTGACTTGAGTGCCCGGTTTTTGCTGGGGATCTTGCTGAGTCTCTTTGCCACCCATAGTCTGAATTTGATGTCTATCATCAGGGACATGTCATTCTGGATGGGTTCCATTGCTTGGGATCTGAGAAGCTCTTTTGTGGGTGTCAAATTGTTAAGGTTTAAAGAATTACCCATGTTTTTCCACTGGTTCTTCCTTGTCTGTGAAGACAGTCTCTTCTCTTTTTATTTTTGGTTTTATTCTTTTTTTATTTGATAAAGTTGCTATTATTCGGGATAGTTTGAGCTGTTTTCTTACTTGACTTCCCTCCTCTGGTCTACCTGTGGTTGAGGCAGAGGTGGCAGGGAGAATGGCAAGCAGAAGTAAAACCATCTAGTACTGCTTCACCAGTGCAGTTGACTAGGGCAACAAAAGCCTTTTACTCCCGATCAGGGGCTTTCCCCTCCTTCTGGCACAAGTTCCAGGGTTTCTGGCTGGCCAGGAACCTGGCATCCCCCTCCCCAGCTCACATGTCTCATCAACAGGATTGGTAGGTGACCAGGAGGGGCTCCATGCCTCTACTCTGGCACAGGTGCTCTGTGGGGCATAAAGTGGACTCCTCTCATCTAGGTTAGTCTGCTTTTCTCACACAGGGATAGAAGGGAGGCCGCTGCCTTACTGGTACAGCTCTGGTGTTTCTCCTTTAGTCCACCGGTGTAGATGTGCATTGTCTCCCAGTTCCTGCCCTGCACTGTGGAAGGGGAATCACAATGATGGCAGCTCCTTGAGAGCAAGCCATGTTTGACATCCTTATCTGGGGCCAGGACAAGCACCAGAGCCACTGGTGAAACGTCCCCAAAGTGGGGATATTGCCCCTGCTGGGGATTGGAGAGGGTGGGATGGGAAAGCATTCATGTAACACAGACCACCCTCAATGGGTGAGTTCCATGGAACCTTTCTTTTGGGGGGTTGGTAGCCACCAGCCCCAGGTTCACTGGAAACTAGAATCTCCAGTGGATTCAGTCAGTGCCTCTGTCCCAAGTTCTAGGCAGCTGTCTGTGCCTGGCCAGTGCAGGAGGGGCTATGGTGGAAGGGCCTGGGCTGTCTCTCCCTTGACTAGGACTGCAGAGGCTCACAAGAGGCGTGGAAAAACTTTCCCATTCACTTACCACTTCTTTCCCCAAGGGTGCTTTCTCATACTTGCATCAGGGCTGCTTCTGGGGTTGGCTGGAGCTTGGAGCTGACCATTCTCCATGAGCCCAAGTGACCATCTGATAAACTTCAGCTTGGATTTCCAAGCAGATCCTCAAAACATCAGCTTCACTCCTCCTTTTGCACTTTTTGCTAAGATTGGCAGTCATCCGATGCCTTAAGTCGATCATCCTGGTCCTTCCCCCTGAAGTGACTTTAAACAAAACTTAGCTTCATTCTGGAAATCACCTTCTCAAGAGCATAGCTGTTGGAGAGACTAAGTATTACTTGTCCCATGAATTTCAACATGGTTAATTCAAGCAATATTACTGAATGCCTGTCTTGTACAGGGCTCTGTACTAGGCATGAGTACACAGGATGCTTAACTAAACACAGTCCCAGGCTCTCAATTCTAAGGAAGGTGCTCGTAATTGGTAAGAATTTGAGGTCTCTCTTCCCCATGGCCCCGGTAAAAGAATATTATATTCCTAATTAATACTTTGTCTTTCCTTTGAGATGCTTCATAACCTCCTCAAGTGAGGCACTCAAATTTATACTAGAAGAGAGAAACTTGAGGTCCATAGTGAGTTTAAGGTAACTGTGAAATAAATGATTGCCAATTGGTCTGTGGGAAGATCAATTCCCACACAAAGGTACCAAATAGAAATTCTGGAGCCAATCGATATCTGTATCTCATTCCTACTCTCAGCAGCATCGATCACCGTTCAAATCACTACTATGCTTTTTACACTTCTCATCTTCTTCTGGTGATTTTGCTACAGGTGAATGATCCCAGCATGCACCTGGAGAAAGAAGGCAACCTGCCCTTCTGAGCTAGTTCTTTAGATGGTCGCACTGAGCAGCACAGATTGATGTGGTCAAAGCTGCTGGGATCATTTGCAATGACTGGTTCTACTGTTGCCTGGTTTATTCACTTGCTCTGTCTAGATTCCAATTTCTGGAGTCTTCAGTGACTCATTTTTCAACAAAATGCAAGTAACTTCACTTTACTTTGCCTTAAGCTCCATATAACCTAATATTTAATATGCACCAAGCAATACTATGTGTACTTCATCAAAACACTGTCTGCAGACATCCCAGAATATCACATCACTTTGACTTTGATCATAATCAACTATTAACCCTCTTATTGAAATTTTGGTTTTGTGAAAATTTGTGTCCTAGAACCCTATTCAAAGCTATAATGTTGACCTGAATACTTTAAGCGAAATGTTTTCTATTTTATCTATTTGGTTTGCAATTGCTTAAAACACCATTGCTTCACTCTGGTTTGGAGTTGTTTAACTGCAGTTCCTCTAACACCTAACTCATTACCTTAAAGCTTAGAACAGTCAAATCATAAAGGCTGACTGTTCAGGGTACCTTAAATGGTCAGAGTGCAGAGCCAGCAGCAAAACCTTGAAGATTTTCCAAATAGCAGCCAACTATAGTTGTACAAACACATAGTAATGAGACTTGGCCTTGTCATGCTTTCAAAGATTACATAGGTATAGGGCTGAAAAACTTGTTTGAGATACTATGTTTCTGGGGCTCTTGGAAGAAGGGGCTATTCTTTTTCTGCCTATAGGTGTCAGACAACTGGAGTCAGAAGCACCAAACAACATGACTCCTATCCCACTGCAGTGTTGCCTTATTATAAGTCCCTACAGCTTTAATCATTCTCTCATGACAATGGTCCCTTACCTTAACTGTAGAACTTTACTTTACAGGCTAGCAAGATATAATATTAGGAACCATTTCCTGAGCTAATACAGACATTTTACTTCCTTCAAGACCCTTGTTTCTGCTGATTCTATAAGATCATTGGAAACAGGTTTGTCCTGCTCTGGGGTTCACTTCTTGACATATGTGTCTCCTGTACCTAAACAGAATGCTCTTTCTTTTCTTTCAAGAACCAGTTTCTTTGACACACTGTTTCTTTTCAAGCTCCTTGTTTTTATTCATTTCTTATTTTCATTTTTTAATTTACTATTTTCATAAGTGCTTGTTGAGGGCTTGCTGTCAACCAGAAACCACTCTTGACTTGAAGATGTGATACTGAAAAATACAGACAAGATCCCTGTTCTCATTTACAGACTAGGGGATAATAATAGCTACAATTACCAAGTGCTAAAAACCTCACCCATTACTTCCCTTAATTCTCACACCAGTCTTATGAAGGAGCCATTAGTATCCTTATTTTACAGGTGAGAAAAGTGAAGCTCTGAATAGCACACCCAAGAGACTCCAGCAGTCAGGACTGAATCCTCGACTGAATCTGAATACACTCGCTGATGCTGGCTACCAAGATCCAACCCAAAGTTCCTGCACCCAAGTGGGCCTTTCCCCTTTTCCACTGGCGTTATAATCACACGCCACAACTACCCTTTCTTCGTGGTCTTGGAGTCTTCCCGGTAATTCCCACACACAACAGCAATAATATTTATATTCATGTTCCTCTCACCACATGATTACCAAAGGAGAAAACATCTGTACCAACAGGTTTCCTTCCTCTCTTAATGATGGGCCTAGCAATCAGAGGAACTTCAATATTTAATATCTAAGCAAAATACTGAACGATTACAAAGGGATTCTCCACTTTTGATGTAAAATCAGAGTTAAAGTGAACTCTAAGCAAATCGACTCTATTTGCCTGCCACACAGGCAGGCCAGAGGCTGAAAGCAAGCAAGCATTTAAACTCATTAGAGCTGACCTATATAACCAACTTGTGTCTCAGCTCTGGTTTTTGCTTTGCTTTGTGGCTCATGAATTTTACAGGCAATTTAACTCATGAAGATAAACGAGACCCTTCATTGTCAATACCCCTCCACACCCCCATGACGCAGATAAGTTGATAAACAGGCTGCTAATTATATGAACGCCCTGCCATGTATGATTCAGTGTTGCTCGCTGTAAAAACCAAACTTCCTTACTCCGAATATTTACCTTCTTGCCCTGCTGTGTTTTCCTCCAGAAAGAGCTGGAGGACCGCCAATATTGTACTCCTACGATAGGTGACAGATTTCAGGAATTATCAGAGAACATCACTAAGTCGTCTTTTATACATTGAAATGAAATACTAGGACTGCCTAACAGATGACAACTTGATGAAACTACGGGGGAACAATTTCTATTCATAATAAATTATCATAAATATCTCTGCCTATGAATATTTATGGGAGGGGTCACTGAGAGTAGCTTAACTTTACCAAACTTGTTTTAAAAGGAGCCACCTGAGGATTCGGTCATGTTTGTTTCTTTGCTTGTGTTCATGTTTGTTTATTCGCTGGTCTGTTTCACCAGGTATGGAGGGGAGACTTTAAGATGTCTGGTTAGGTCCTGGAGGGTTTAGTCTGCACAATGGAAGATAGTAGAGCAAAAAAAAGACATCTCCCAAAAGGTGATATCAACTAAATGATGACGGCCTCTGGGTTTGCTGGGTGAGAGAAGGTAGTGCATTAGACGCCAGAAGTTCAGGGACTGACAAGGCAGCTTCAGATAACGGGTTGGAACCAAAATTATAAATAACGCAGTGCTTTGGGGACATGCTTTTTACATCTTGCTGGTTGTTCCACATGTCTGTACATAGCCTTGATGGCTTTACCATTAGGAAATTTATTTACTTCTCATAAGGTACCAGGAGACCAGGTTTAGAATAATGGTTCTCTACTTAAATAACTGTGTGGCCTTAGGCTAATAAATTAACCTCTGTGAGTATGTTTTCTACCACTTCCCTGGCAGCGCTGTCTTCTTTTTTTTTTGAGTTGGAGTCCCACTCTGTCGCCCAGACTGGAGTGTGGTGGCACACTCCGGGCCACTGCAGCCTCAACCTGCTAGGTTCCAGTGATCCTTCTGCCTCAGCCTTCCAAGTAGCCGGAATTACAGGTGTGGGCTACTACATCCAGCTAATTTTTGATTTATTGTAGAGATGAGTTCTCGCCAAGTTGCCCGGTGGGTCTCAAACCCACGGGCTCAGACAATCCACTAGCCTCGGCCTCCCAAAGTGCTGGAATGACAGGCTGAGCCACCGAGCCCAGCCGGTAGAGCTGTTTTAAGGACAAAGTAAAAAGTGACTTAGTACTTCACGCATGGAGGTGCCCGCTTACAGCTTTTTTTGTTCGCTGATAATTTATTATTATTGATGCTGTTGTTGCTACTTTTGCCACTTATTTTCTGGGTTGAAGTCATCTATATTATTTTCCCCAATTATTCGCTTCCCTTTCCCTGAGAGAATTGTGTTCCCCTCGCCCATTTGGCATTAGACTTGAGTTCTTTGAGCCACTGAAATGTAAATGAAAGGATGCATGTTCTTTTTTTAGAACTTTTTAATTTATTGTAGAGATGAGGTCTCACCAAGTTGCCAGGGCAGGCCTCGAACCCATAGGCTCAGGCAATCCTCTCACCTCAACTTTTAGAGCCGAAACTCTTGAAGTCATCCTGCAGTGCTGTCTTTACTATTGTTCTGCTGCCACAAAGCCAGCATAACCCGATAGGAGACTCTTTCAGCCTGAATGAACATGGCCAGGGCTGACCTGTACCTGGCATGGAAATGAGTTCGAATTAAAGCAGCTTTGAAAGACACTAAGAGTTGTTGGTAATTGCAGCAAAACCAAGAACAACCAAGCTATTTTTGGTTCTGATGCATCTAATACATCCTCTTGGTTTACAGGGTATAGGGGATTTAGAGTGGCAACATTTTCAGGTATGATTCCACCAACTTCAGGGGCTCTGTTCCAAGCTTCCCATTATATTCATACCCAATAGTTCAGAATCTCAAGGGTGCCATTGTGGTAAAGCACAGGTTATTTTTATTTCCCCATCACCTCTCATGACCCCCACTGAAAACTCCATCTATCCTCTGTTTGCATAGAACATCTAACTGGAACATCTTCAAGTACAGAAAATAATGGACGGTAAGAACTCTTAAGACAAGTCACTGAGAAAACGATGCCTGTGATACAGAAAGAATTCTAAGAAACATGTCAGGCCAATATACAGACACAGAAAAGAAAGCATTTTCCTTCTGTGAGATACCTGTAAGGCTTTGCCAAGCTCCCACTGTTCTAAGAGTTACAGAGAATACAAAATAATTAAGGCACACACGCTTTTCTCCATGAGCTTATGTGTGAAGGAAGATAAGATATTGCATGACTAGCCACAATTTCAAGTGAATGTGGTCAGTCCCATAGAGAGATACAAACCACTATGAGACCGCTGAGAAGCAAGAGAGAACCTGTGGGTCACAGAAGACTCTGAGGTCACAGAAGTCTCCCAGAAGCAGCTGTTCATGACCTTGTACTTCTGTAGGCTACATAGCTTTCTCATGCCTATAATCACAGAACTTTGGGAGGCAGAGGTGAGAGGATGGCCGGAGACCAGGGGTTCAAGACCAGCCTGGACAACTTGATGAGACCTTGTCACTACAAAAAATTAACTGGAGTCAGAAGGATCTCCTGAGTCCAGAAAGTCAAGGCTGCGATAGCCGTGAGTGTGCCATCGCCCTCCAGCCTGGGCGACAGAGTGAAACTCTGATTCAAAAAAAAAATGATCATTGCTTTGTTAAACCGTGGTGTCCACATGGCTCTTTGAGCTATGGCCGCATTGTGTATGTTTCCTAGCTTTGACGCCCCCTCCCCTACCTTGAGGAGCTGAATCTCCTCTCTCTCTCTCTCCCTCCAATTTATTTTCTAAATAAAGTATATTTTCCAGTCTAAAAACAAACAAAGTATAAACATGGGAAAATTAAAGGGATTTTCAGGAAATGGTGGGCAATTCTCTTTGACTAACACAAAGAATTCATGAAGAAGTAGTGGGAAGCAAGGTTATAGTTTGAATGTGTTGGTGCTGAGTCAGGGAAGGCACTGAAAAGACTAGAAAGGGGTGAAGACTTCTTGGGAAGACAGTCTATGTCTTTGAGCAAGAATGACTCACCAGAACGGCATCCATTCCGAGTTCTACATGAGCAAGACAATCAAATGCCTTGGCTCTAAAGCAAGGATTAGATCTCTTCAAGATGGTGGCCCAAGCACATATGCTTTATTTCTTCCCTTTCTCCAAATCCCACTGGAATGACAGTAAAGAAGTACAAGCACAGTAGAGGGAGTCTATCAACCAGCCAGAGGTCTTGATACATTTCTGGAAGATGGACAATCGATAAGATCATATTTGTGGATAAAAAAGATTGGAGAGAGAGCCCTCACTCAGCATGGGAAATAGTAGCTATGCTTTGTGGTAAGCTCATCTTATGCTTGAAACTCCAAATTGGCAGTGAAGAGAATGGGAATGGAAGGCCAAAAAGTCTGGCGGTAATTTAAGGTCCGTCTAGGGAACAAGGTCCCACCTCCTCCTCTGCTTTCTCAAGCCCCCATCAGAAAAGAAATTTACCTCCAGGCCAAACCTGGAAACTACTAACAAAAGTTATAATTCACCAAGCGAGGACTAGGGGTACTATCCTGTGGGTTGTCAAAGCCCTCCTCATTTGGACAAAACAATATAAATACAGTCAACCCTCTATATCCATGAGTTTCACATCTGTTGATGCAATCCACTGCAAATGGAAAATATTTGAGGGGGAGAAATGGATAGCTGCATCTTTACTGAAAATGTACAGACTATTTTTTCTTGTCATTAGTCCCTAAACAATACAACAAATTACTTCCATAGCATTTACACTGTATTAGTTATTAAAGTCACCTAGAATTGATTTAATATAGGATGATATGCATGGAATATATGCAAATACTCCATTCTATATCGGGGACTTGAGCGTCCATAGATTTTGGTATCCCAGGGAGATCCTAGAAGCAATCCCTCAGGGATGCTGAGAGACAACCGTGTTGGAAATTTAGACAATGTAAAAATAATGGAACTGATATTAAGAGGAATGAATGAAGCCATATTTCCTCTCCGAAGGGGTATACTGACAGAACTGAAGATACTGTCTAAAGTTGATGGGTTAAAGGGATTGAGGTGCATTATTTAGAAGTAACACAAAACAATATTCTGGAAGACCTCTAACTCCTGGAAGAACAAAAGTATATAAGATTAAAAATTGTGCCTTCTGGGGAATAAAACTTGGGTGAGAATAAAAACTTGCACTGTAGGGGTTGGGAAAAAAATATTTTTATTTCACCTTATATCATATTATGTTGGAATGGTTTCAAAAGAATAATATTTACTGCCAAAATTTAAATATAGAAAGAGCATTTGAAGCTTTTAATACCTAGATGACAGCATTACTAATACCTTCTTTGTCGACCCCAACAATTCTTAAGAAAACTAAGTATCACAAGTCTGCTAGGGATTTGTCTTCCTTTTCATTTTTATGGCTTGACCCCAGCAGATTTTTTTTGTTCCCCTGCCTTACCTAGTTTTCTTAAGAATTAAAAAAAAGTATCCTTTCTACCGCGTGAGCCCTACACTTGGGCTTACACATATTAATGCAATTAGCAATGTCTAGTTTTACTGTTCCCATGAACAATTGGGCCCGATACAGCATTACATGAGCTCTGGGTATTTTGGATCAGTCTTCAAGAATCCAAGGAAGAAAATGGCAGATAGTATTAAACATGTAGTTGCATGTAAAAATTACTCTAGCGTACGTCTAAGATTTTTTAAAAATAGGTTCATTTAAGCAGAACTAATTGTGTTGATTTTCCCTAGCTTGGTTTACTGTACACTGAAATTTGCATGAGAGAGCTATGAGGAAAGATTTAAATGAAGTTATTTTCCTAATAAGATTTCAAGTAGGCAGATGTTTTCCCCAAGGAGCTGTTCAAACAACAGAACATACAGAAGAACATCATGAGAGCCAGAAAAGTGTACATCTTCAGCTTTCAAATTTTTTGCGTCATTTTTAAGATGGATCATGGTCCATTTGAATTTCCAGTGTATCATTTTTGAGATGGTGAAATTAATCTTCGTCCAATGAGAAGTTCTCCACCCAAGAGATCTGGAAAACTCTACATGTTTACCCTGAAAAAATTCTCCTGAGAATATTACCATTTTAAAAAATGTTAATTTATACAGATATAAACTACTCAATTAGGCTCATGCTCAGAACAGTCTTCTCTGACAAGAGCCGCCTACCATCTGCGAAGTCAACTATTTCCATTTCCAGTGATCCCAAGTTCATCATTTTAGCTGCTGTGATTGAAATTCTCAGTCAGTCATAAATATCATCTGTTCTGTTCCCCCCTGTCCTCCTCTGTGTTCACTTAGGTCATGATTTTTTTTTCTTCTTTTCTAATCAACAGACTCGAAAACGACACCACAAAAAGGATGTGTAAACAATTTTATTTTTATGGCTGATGGATTTGCAACAACCACTAGATAGTCGAGAAGGCTGCCCATTTTTCCATTCTCTAGAAAGAAACAGGTGGCAGGTGGAAAAGTAGATCAGTAGTTCATGGAGGACTGTGGGAAGATCTCATTTTCTGTACCCTTCTCCAGAACAAGGGTCACTTCAGATCAGCATAGCGTCACCTCCTCAATTCTAGAAGACCTGACTTTATCTGAGATCCCATAGCCCCCAGCCATTAGCCATTGCCGCAGTTAATAATTCTATCAGCACTGCCTAATCTAGGGTTTTAAAACCCAGAATGTCCTCCAACAAAGCCCAAACACTTGGTCACCCTAGCTAAATCTCTCTAATGGCTCTTTGAAGCACCCTTCTTCTTATCCTTGGTGGGTAAGCCTAGTAGTTGAGTTGAAGTTCTTCTTTTCATAATATTCATTCACCATGCTCAATGTCACAGAACTCTGTGGAAGCTCTAAAGAGGCCATTTGGATCAATCCCCTGACTTCAAATAGATGAGATCAGGATTCACTTTGGAAAAGACCTCTTAGGAAGACCTCTCTGAATTGCATAAAGCCGAACTGATGCCTTTCTTCTGCACCCAAATGCCTTCTTTGGTCGTAGCACTTACATCCCAAGTATAGCATCAACTTCTTTGTCTGACTCTCCAACCAACCTTGAATTGCTTAGAAGTCAGAAGTTCCAGAGCCTCTTTTGTACTCATGTTGTATGTCTGGCACATTGTGGTTCTCAATAAATATATGGTGAATGAATTTGACAGATGAGACCCCTCAGACCCAAATGAGACAGATGTTTTCAAAGTCCTAGAACAAGTGCAGTTTTATGAGAAAGAATTGTATAAAAGTGACCCTGGAATATCAAGACAAAATAGATACCAGGGAAAGGTGATTCCCACAGAATCACCAGTTTGTTTGTCAGGCCCTGACAGCTAAAATCCCCAAACCAGTACTTTATGTAAATACCTCATCCACCAATCCAGATAACCTGGCACCCAGCTGCCTATGAATCTCCCTACTAGGGTTACTCCATTTAAGGGAGGAAATAAAACAAAGAGAAAACATAAAACTTCGGGCTTAATATTAATTTCATAAAAGCAACCGATAGTTTTTTACTCAATACACTATTTGAAATGCAATACTAAAAATGTATTAATTATCTATCTGAATTCAAATTTAACTGGGCATGCCATATTTTATACGGCAACTTAACTGCCTCTCCACATCCCAACAAACACAAACGGACACAGTTGCCTTCCCACACTTAAGACCATGGGGTGCCATCTCTCCAGGTATAGGTAGACCCACACAGCCAGAGCACCCAGACTCTAATGCACTCACCTCTCAGGAAACAGGTAAGATGACCCTTTTCTTCTTTTGCTGACTCTTGGCTTGGTTCAGTTTCCCCTCATCCAAGAAAACATGTCTTAATCTACACTTCCTGCTGTGGTAGAATTCATCAAATTCCTGACACAGGACAAATGATGTACCAGATGGGACTCACCTTCTGCAACAAAATTACACTTTTGACATCTACAACGCTACAAGTTCTTACTAGCGAGTACTTTCTTACACCATCTCAACCTCTTATTAACTCTGTTTAATATCTCCTAACTGATAGATGTACTGTACTGTTTAGGATTCTAAAATGACTATGCCCATTAGCACCACACTTCTGCAAAGCCGACTATCATAGTAATTAAGCACGAGGGCTCTGAATAGATCTAGGCTCAAGGTCTTGCTCCAACAATTGTCTCCTCTGTAAAAACGGGCTTCAAAAGAGTACCCACTTCATGGGTCACAAGAAATTGGGATGAGATAGACCATAGTAATCAACACAGTTCCTGTCAATATTGGTATTGTATCATCATTATTATTAGTTCTGGTCGGTCTTTATCTGGACCCTATACTCTTTGGGTCCCTCTTGAGGACACTGTCCTTGGAGGTTGCTTCTCAAACTTCAGCTTCTTTGCTTTTGATGATGATGCCAGTTATCTGCTGCAATGTTGTATTTACATAACTCCACTTCACCATCCGTTCTTCTTTTTAAGTATAGTTTACATTTTGTTATTTCTTACATAAACACTAAACATTGCCTTTCTTACCATTTCCCTTGTATGAGTTGTTTGCTTCCTGAGAGTAGCGACCTAACTATGCCTAGTTTCACGGCAATGAGCGACAAATCACAATTGTTTTATCAGTATCTTTATCTCCACCACAAAATCATCACTACATTTCATGAGAGGATGGTCATTTTTTTTCTTTTTTTAAATATCTTTTTAAAATTATAACAGCATGAATGTGTTCATTGAAACTAATCAAATAATTCATGGATGTATAAAGACAAATTTGCTCTTCAGTTCCTATCCAATCCCTCTTCACTACTACACTGAGGTTCCGGTGTTAATCACGCATATCTTTTCGTAACCTTTGTATTGTTCATACAAATACACACACCACACATACATGTAAATATATATACTCAAACAGATGTAGCATCACTCTTCTTTTGTTCTTGATTATTCTCTTGCTTTTATCAAAATGGACTCTACTAACCACATTATTGCACAGATCTCCTACATAATGTCACATAGATATTATTTTTACTAACTGAATAGGAATCCTCAGAAAGGGCGTACTATATTTATTCACCTTCTCATTACTGACACACATTAAGATTGTCACCGATTTCTATTCCACTACTAACAATGCTGCAGCAAATAGCCTTGCACATACATCTTTTATGTGCTGGGACTCTAATTCCTATAGCATAAGTTCCCAGGAGTGAAGCTGCTGGTCAAAGGGTGTGTGAAATGGAGCAGGACTTGCCAGGAAGCTAATGAAGCTTAGACTTGAGAGCCCTGTAGGCAGTCCTAGACTTACTTTTGTATTTGTAATTTTGCATTCATTTTCTTAAAGAAGAATGAATGCAGTTAGTGACATGTAAGCCCTGAGTCCAATGAAACCTAGAACCTTTTGAGTACATGTATACTCTAGTGTTGACAGATACTGACAGGTTATTGTCTTAAAAGGTGGTGGTGACTCATGCCTTCACCAACAATATAGGAGAGAACCCAGGAGTTCACAGTCTCAACAGCACTGGGTGTCACTGCATTTCAGCCTTCCTGCCAATTTGATGGATAGACATATGTTATTCATTTATGTATATTTTTGTTACTTCTGTACATTTAAGCATTTTGCCATATATTTATTGGCCATTTTGCTTTCTTCCATGAATTGTACCACCATTGGATTTTTTTACCTTTTTCTCATCAGTTTATAGTAGCTTTTTTATGTCTTGGTTTATCTGTTCAACAAATACTGGATATCTATCACATTCAGGGCACTTTTGTGGGCTGGGGATAGAGCAGTGAACAAAATCCCCGACGACATGAAGTTTACTCCCTAGCAGAGAGAGACAGACTGAAAACAAATAAACAAGAAGAAGAGGAATGTCCCGAAGTGCCATAGAGAAAATAACACAGGGAAAGGCAGGTGGGCGAGGGCTGCCCTTCTACGTAGGTCACTCAGGGGAGACTCACCCATCACAGGACACCTGCACAAAGGCCTTGAGGTGGAGCCAAGTGAGTATCTGTGGGAAAAGTATCCCAGGAGAGGGACCAGCGAGGATGAGAGGCTCTGAGGCGGCTGCAGGCGTGGTATGCCCATGGATCCTGCAAAAGGGGCTGTGTGAACACAGGCAGGTGTGGGAAGAGGGAGATGAAGTCAGGAAGTTGCCACCCCTCAGATTCTGCAAGACCTTGTAAAACTATTATAACACCGGTTGTGACTCTGAGCAAAGTCACAGGTAGGTGAAGGCTTTCAGTCAAAGAGTGATGTGACCTCGTTTATAAAGATGTCTCTGCTGTGCCTCAACTATGTCTGCTGCAAATGCTTTTCCCAAATGTCTTTTGAATATATGGTGGTATTTCTATGGAGTATTCAAAAATGAAGATGTTATGCAGTTAAACGTCTTTTGAGTTTCCTCTGTCTAGCTTGGAAAAGACGTTTTAAGACCAAAGTGGTAGAAACATTTGGATATCCTTTAAAACTTTGGAATATCTCTCCCATCGTTTAAGTGACGAATATAAGCATTAGATATCCAGAATCTAATCTGACATCACAAAATATTGTCCCTTTTCTCCATCCCAGATGAATTAGGTTCACATTAAAGTCCATGTTTAATTATTTCTATTTGTTTGGTTAATTGTTTGCACCTCCTGGGATGCAGTGTTTTTTTTGTTGTTTTTGTTTTTTTCAGAAAAGTAAAACAAAGAGTAAGAAATTCCTGACTCAGCCTCATCTCTGTGCTTCTACACACATTAAATGACAAGGGTTGACATGATGAAATCTTGCATATAAGAAGAAGGATTTCTTCTCATTTTAGGACTACACACTAATATGGAAAGATAAATATACAAAAACTTGTGCTTTTTAAAATATCAAATTGTCTAGAGAAATGGGGGGGAAGCTTTTTTATCACATGAATAGCAATAGTAAAAATGTTTAACTTTGGAATCCTGTAAATTACTCTAAATTATGTATGTAAGTTTGACTTTTGCCAGACGCGGTGGCTCACGCCTGAAATCCCAGCACTGCCACAATTCGAAGGCAGAGGCGAGAGAGTTGCCTGAGCCCAGGGGTTTGAGACCAGCCTGGGCAACTTAGCAAGACCTCGTCTCTACAATAAATCAAAAAATTAACTGGGCATGGTGATGCACGCCTATAGTTTCAGCTGTTCGGAAGGCTGAAGCAGAAGAATCACCTGAGCTCAGCAGGTTGAGGCTGTGGTGGCTATGAGCATGCCACTGCACTCCAGCCTGGGCAATAGAGTGAGACTACAACTGGAAAAAAAAAAGTTTGGCTTTGCATTAGTATTAAAATAAATGCTTCAATATGAACCTGAATTTTTCATATAAATATTGAATATAGAGAGCTATAGGCATGAAAAATACAAATATAAAATTCATTATTCTGATTTACCCATTCAAATAATGTCTGAACACCAGAAATTAGGCAACTCCTAAGGTTTTACATTTCACACATCTATTTTCTTACCTTTAACACGCACACAAGTACACACAACTGTACTAAAACCTTGGTGGTAGGGCTTAGAAAATTTCGGCCTGACCCAATTCTTCTGTTCAGGTAGGCGGAATCTAAATCAGAATAAGATATAGCACCGGATGTAACTACGGTCAATGTCCTTAGTAATAGAGGGGAACAATGGCCTGAATAATAAAATAAAGCATATAATGCCCTCAATTTTGTCAGGTTGAATGGAGCTGACAGCTGTCAGAATGAAATAGGTGAGTGGGTAGGATGTGTGGCCGCCCCATGGTCCCTGCCCTGGGCTGAATAATATCTCTCCTGAATGACTCCTCCACGCATACAAATTTAAATTTCTACACCATTGCTCTTTTCTCTGTTTCATTTTCTTTTCAGCTCCATCTTCCAGAAATCCTGCAGAGGTAGAGAATTGTCCCTGCTCCTCCCAATAACTTTGATCGCCTACTCAAGGGACACCAGAACCTCAACACCACCCAAGGGTGTCCTGTCAAGGGAAAGGCAGAGTGAACCATGACCTTGGCTACCATAAAAGGTGTGCATGGAAAATTATATGGAAAAGGTGATCCCATTTTCTTCCAGACACAGTTTATGGGGCAAACTATGAAAGACACTTAGGCCCGAAGTTTTCTAAATGCCCACAGGCATATTCTTGCTTTCTCGCAGAGCTGTGGTCTGCATTTGAGCACACGGCCTATTAGTACTCACCCTGCAACCTCTCTGACGTGTCCTTCTAGAGATTAGCCCCGAGGCCACTTAGATTTGCATTATTTCCCCTTGTCATGGCTGCAGAACTCAGTCTGCTTTGCTTTTCACTTTTTAACTGATGCCCGGCACCTCTACGCGCACCCACACACCCAAGATAGACCCTGCAAAGGGCTAAAGTCTCTGCAACTTCCTCTCTCTCTGTAATGTCAAAGACAAGCATACAGGCCCTTTCTGTCTGCAGACTTTTTTCTTAATCTCTTCGGAAAAACAATCACTGAGAAATCAACAATGCCACAGAATCATATAAAATGTGTACCTTCTTGGTCCCCAGGCTTTGATCTTGTCCTCATCCTATGACAAAGGCTAGAAGACCAAGTCAACACCATCTAAGTATTTCTTTCTTTTCAATGTGTTCTTTTAGGTAAAAGCATCCCTTCTCCCAAGATCTTTTTGCAAGATCTTTATTTATTGTTTTAATGTCAAATAACCTTCTCCAACACATACTTTCTTTGTGCTCTAACTGGGCAAGTAGAAACGGCCAACAGATGAAATCGTACAATTTTCAAAAAAATGTTCTTTGTTATACACCTCTTGGAGCGGTATCTTAGATAATTACACAATCTGGAGAAATGAGAAAAATAAACTTGACCAACTCAGGAGTGCCCTGGTAGTAAATACAATCCCGCGCATGTCCTTTGCTCATAATTGGACCCAGGAAACCACCTTAATGGGGTAAAAGGGCCCCAAATGTAAACTCTCACAGTGCCTAAGCTAATTGGGTCATGAGACTGGGGTTGCAAGCAGGTGGAAAAGACAGTTTGCCTCCAGAATCATTCTCCTTAGGAAGTTCCCCCCAACCTCAGGGGACAGCCATTCCTTGGGCGGAGGTTGGATGTCATCAGGGCTGATAGGCCGGGAGGGTGGTTTGATTTGCACTCGTATCATTAGAGTATGGTTGGGTTTGGATAAGACCCCTCTCCCCATACCATCCACCACCCTTCTGCCCACTTCAAGCAGACGCATCTCTCACCGTGGGGCAACCTGGGAAACTGGAGGTATTAATATCATTTTCTCCCCTATCGTTCCCTTGAGCAATCCTTATTTTGAAGGAGGTATAAAAATCTTATTTCAAAGTTCCATGAATTACTTAATAAAAGTGAATAGGAATATCAACCATTTATTGAGCAATTACTGTGTGTCAGACATTGGTCTGTGTTTTGTAAATATTATCAATATCATGTCACATAATTCTCAAAAAGCCCTAAGAAGTAGTTGCTATTGTTATTCCCATTTATAGATGAAACGAGCTGTTTATCTCAAATTGGAGATTGTTTCACCCCTCCCCAAGTACTTTCATTTATTCATTCAGATAGTAAACATATATTCAGTATCTACAAGGTACAAGGCCATGTCCAAATCGGTAAAGCAACAGATAAAAGACAGTCTCTACCCTCAAGTAGCTTGCAGCCTCATGGGGGTTTACTGGAAAAAATGGAGGTTTAATCCTAAATTAAATAAGACCCAAGGTAATTTTCTATTATAGAGTATATATACATAACATAAATTTTACCATTTTAACAATTTTTAAGTGTATAATTCAGTGGTATTACATTCACACTGTTGTGCAACCAGTATCACTCTCCGCCTCCAGAACTTTTCATCTTTTCCAGCAAAATTCTGTGTCCATTAAGCAAGAACCCCTCATTCCCTCTTCCCCTGACTCCTGGCAAACCGCATTCTACTCTCTGTCTTCTCGAATGTGACTGCTCTGGGCACCTCACACAAGTGAGATCATAAAATATTTGTCCCTTTGTGACTGGCTCATTTCACTTAGCATGATGTCTTCAAGGTCCATCTATGCCACAGTATGTCAGAATTTCCTTCCTTCTCAAGGCAAAATGCTATGATAAACATAAGTGAACAAATATCTGTTTTAAACTCTGCTTTCAATTTTTTATGGTATATGCCTGGAAGTGGAATTGCCAAATTACACGGTGATTCTGTTGAATTTTTTGAAGAGCCACCATACTGTTTTCAACCGTGGCTGCACCGTTTTATATTCCCACCCATACAAAAGGGTCCCAATTTTTCCACATCCTCGCCAACACTTGTCGAAGGTTTTCCGTCTTTTTGAGAGTAGCTACCCTAATGGGTGTGAGACGGTATCTCATTGTGGTTTTAGTTTGCATTTCCTTAATGATTAGTGATGTTGGGGAATCTTTTCATGTGCTTATTGGCCATCTATACATCTTCTTTGGAGAAATATCTATCCAAGTCCTTAGCCCTTCCAAAGTAATTTCAAATAAGGGATGCTATCATCTGATTCGTGTTGCAGACAGAGTGGCGCAGAAAGAACTGTGGTTTGGAGAGAAAGAGGTTGGAGGTTGCCCAAGATGGACAAGGTAAGGCCGAAATTGCACTGGTGGTCAGGATGGTGATGAGAGGGTGGATCTGGGACAGGTGAGAGGGGATAGAACTCACAAAAGCTGTCAATGTGGAGGACAGGGGAGAGGGAAGGATCAAGCTCTTTCTCCCCGTTTGTTTGAGGCAGCAGTCAGGAGTGCTCTTTGCATAAGAGTTGTCCCATTCTGTGTGGCACTGAGTCAGAGCCTCTTGAGTCTTTTTCTTCTATCTCTGGATATTCTAAGACTTTCCTCCCCCTTTTTTCCTAGGAGATTCTCCTATCTGTGTACCCTTCCTCTTTCTCTTTACCTGATCATGAATTCATGCCCTTACCTGGCCACGTCTCTGCTCTTTCTGGATACCTCTGTCTGTATCACTGTCCCGTATCCCTCTAAACCTATCATTACCTCTTCTCTGGTTGTTTAGGGCAAATCAAACCCTGATGGTTCTTAAATAGAGAGGGGGAGCAGGCAGAAGAAAACCCACAGCCATGAGGCCACAATCAGGAGAAGAGACGAAAATGAGCATTTATCTTTCCTTTGACTTCATATAGCCCAATGCCATCTCCTTCAATGAATCAATAAACATTAGTCACACTCTATTATAATTGTTGGCTTACATCTATTCCTCAGAAACTTTTGTATGAATGACAGAGAGTGATCAAACTTGGGCTAGCTAGTCAGGGCCAACATACATGCCTAAATTGTGAGACAGAAAAGATTTTCTACTTCTCCCTAACAAATGCCCTTTAATTTCCTACAAAGGAATTTTTAGCAGATATTATAATAAATATAGCCAAGAAGCCTAAGACATAAAATAAATAGTGAGAAAAATGTAATGCAGATGACTCAGGTTTTATGGTCATTAACACTAAGAAACAGTGTTATAACCCCATTAATGTGTCAAGATATGGGGGACATCATTAAATATTACAGTAAAATGATTCTGTTGCTTCTCAGCCCCCTTAGATTATTAATTATTAGG
Organism: Tarsius wallacei; assembly: GCA_963574415.1. Classification (NCBI taxonomy): domain Eukaryota; kingdom Metazoa; phylum Chordata; class Mammalia; order Primates; family Tarsiidae; genus Tarsius; species Tarsius wallacei. The sequence continues at coordinate 19,221 of CAUYQG010004914.1, forward strand.
TGGGTCAAGAAAGTCATAAAGGAGAAATACTTTATTAGGAAATGATATGTTCCATATGATTTGGGTTATCATCACAAAGTTTGCAAGTCTTTGTTGCCAATTAGAATTTCATCACTGGGAGAAAAATGGAACTGAGTCTTTTTTGGTGTTTCATAACAATTTTAACTGAGTAAGCTTTCTCTCTCTTCTTCTTTTTTTTCCCGTTGGATGGATGTTTCTTTACTACACCGCAGTAAAATACACTGCCAAGTTTACTTACTCATCAATAAAAGCAGGTTTTGAAAGTAGAGCTTTTGTAGACTTAAACTTAGAAGCCGTTTTCCTATCTCTCATCCCTGGGAAATGATCTAGCATCCAAATACGAGGAAACAACCTTTGAGTGAGAATTGACAAGGTGTTATACCGCAATTCTGGAAAAAATAAACAGTCCTCTCAGAAAACAGAATGCATTCTTTCTAGTAAATAAAGTTTCAGGCTGCTAGATGACAGTTTATGGGAAGAAAGAGTTGTTTCAAACCCTCCAGCAGAGTTTTACACCGAATAAGTGCCTTAAATAAATATCACATCTGTGAGATAGAACGTCATGGAACAAACAGTATACAAGTTTTCTTCATGCAGCTAAGTCAGTCATAATAGGCAATGCTGAAGTTGTATGTTTTAACTTTTGGTGCCAAACTTATCTCTGCCTGATTTTCAGTATGACAAAAAGTTGGTTTGGGGCTGTAGTTTTCAGAAGCCAATTTAGTTGCTACTTTTAGGAAAGAAAGATCTATTGCATGGTTATTTTGGAATTCAAAGAGTTGACAACCCCAAGACTCTATTTGTGATATACCAATGAGTGCTTAAGTAGCCATTAGCACAGCACTGCTATTCCAATCACTGATTTTGAAAAATAAAAGCCTAAAATCAAAAAGACAAAAAGCACTAAGATGTCAAGAGGAAAATGGAAAAGTGATGTGAATAACAATTCACAAGAAAAATGTAAATGAACGATAAGCAATTGGGAAAAAAAGACCTTGACCTTGCAGTAAAAAGATGTTCTAATATACAACAGTATGATAACATTTTGCCCGTTAAATTAGTAGATATGGCAAGAAATGAGGCTGACCAAGTATGACAAGGTTGTTGAGAATGTAGAATTATTATAAACTTTTTGAAAAGCAATTTCAAAAAAAAGTTATGCATGTCAAGGCCCCCTTTTTGATTTAAAAAAAAAGCTATGTATGTCAAGAACCCATTTTTAGTTTCATAATGCTTTTGCTAGGAAGCCAGTCTGAAAAAACAGAAAATTGAAAAAAAGTTATCCATAAATAGCTAAACAGCCAAGTGATAAAAATTAAAGTAGTCAAAATGTCCAGCAATGATAGAAAAGTCCAATTAACTGTGGTTTATGCATACGATGGAATATCATTCCACTATTACAAATGTGTTCATGACATGGGGAAATGCTCGTGCCACAATGTTAGGTGAAAACAAAAATGATATAGAAGTATCAATATAATCTGATCCTGATTTTGTGAAGGTCATATTCATATATACATATATATAAAGATAACCCTAAATTGATAAAAATTAAAATTATTGTGTATATGCAGAGATGAGAAAATGATAGGAAAGCATGTTAAAATTATAATCAAAATTATCTAGAGAAAAGACAAAGACTAGGAAATAAATACATCAAAATTAAATCTAAAGTGAGTATAACTTAATTTTGTACATTTCTGTGTTTTCCAATTTTCCTGTGGTGAGCAATGTATCTATTAAAATGTATTTGGCTCCTGTTCAACTCAACTAAAAAAAGGAAATTTATTGACTTCATACTCCTATTTCTGCGATAGGTGTTGTCTCAAGAGTAGCTCAATACAGGAGCTCAGAAGAGTTTATCAGACTTCTATTTCTCTTCTCCTAATTTGCCCTTTCTGAGTCGACTCCCTCTCACAAAGGCTCTCTCCTGGGTGTCACAGTTCTAGGAGCTATGTATCTCCAGGGTCAAGTCCATATACACAGCAAAACTTCTGATATCAATTCTGCTTTGAGTCATGTGCTGTAAATGAACCAAGTGCATGGCAGGGGAATGCTAATCTTTAATTCACTTCCATCATTTGTTCTGTCCTCCCTCCTGTGGAATTCCACCCAGGTCAAGTTTAATGAAAATTAGAGACAGACATATTTCCAAATAAAAATCCAAGCTATTATCAGGAAGGGAGCAGTAATCAACACATTCTCAATACAAATATGTACTATTTCTTTTATTAGGAAATGGATTTAGTCCAGGTACCCTGCTCACATCTGTAATCCCAACACATTGAGAGGCCAAGTCAGGAGGATCACTTGAGGCCAGGAGTTCGAGACCAGCCTGGGAAACATAGCAAGATCTCCCATCTCTACAAACAGTTTAAAAATAAACTGGGCATGTTGGCACACATTTGTAGTCCCAGCTAGTAGGGAAGCTGAACTAGAAGGATCCCATGAGCCCACAAGTTCAAGGTTGCAGTGAACTATGACCATGCCACTGTACTCCAGCCTGAGCAACAGAGACCCTGTCTCTAAAAAATAAGGAAAGAATTGGATTTTATTTAATTCCTTTTCAAAACCAGTGCTGCTACTCTTTCCCATTAACTCTTAATTCATTCCTCTTGCTCACAAGTAAAATTTGCTTAACTGTTTTGCAATGGCAAATAGAAATGGTTCACACACTTGATTCCAAGTTATGCTTCTCAAGAATATTTAGAAAGAGGGACGAGGTAAAAATCACGTTTTCTGTTAGCATTCAAGTCAAAACTTTGAATGAATTAAAAACTACTCTCGTCAATATTGCATTCCATCCTTTTTCTTCAACTGTTAGATAAGGTTATTCATACAAAATTATTCTATTCCATCGAGCTGTTGTTTTGAAGTATCGTTGCAGAGACAGAGAGAGATAAAAGAGGGAAGGGGAACGACTCCAGGCTGCTAGTTTTGTCTTGACAATTTGGTATCATAACTTTCACTAGGATGAATTTTGGAAATTATTTCAAATATATTCTTCAAACTTATTCGACATCCGTACATTTTTCAGTAGTAAGAATTTTTGAAATAGAACATAGACTTTTCTGTGAAAGGAATTCTGATACAAGTTGACATCACATTCTTATATCACTTGAATGGTTGTCCCCTCCAAATCTCCTGTTGAAATGTGATTCCCAGCGTTGAAGGTGGGGCCTAATGGGAGGAGCTTGGTCATGGAAGTGGATCCCCCATGAATGGCTTGGTGCCTGCCGCTCTCATCTCGCAGTAATGAGTGAGTTCTCCCTCTATTCATCCATGTGAAAGTTGGTTGTTTGGAAGAGCCTGGCACCTTCTTCTCTGGCTCTTGCTTCAGTTCCCATGTGACATGCCGACTCCACCTTCACCTTCCACTATGACCGTAAGCTTACTGGGGCCTTAGGCTTACTGGGGCCCCATCAGACGCAGATGCCAGGGCCATACAGAACCGTGAGCCAAAATAAACAACTTTTATTTATAAATTACTCAGCCTCAAGTTTCCCTTTACAGCAACGCAAAACAAAACTCAGACACCTTACTTCACTTACCTAGGTGAGTGATTTTGATGAACACGATTTTACTCTGCCTGATGAAGGTAATTTATTTTCGGAAAACCACTTGTTAAGTGAATTCTCACAGGTAAAAAGCATAATTACCATTAACTTTTATGAACATCGATTTATGCTAAGACAACACCAAAGCCCATTAAAGTTTACTCAATTACTTCAACAGTCACATTAGTTAAACAACCTAACAGGGTCTTTTCTCTTCATTAATTACACCGTAATACGGCTGTTCACCTGCACTCATTAAGTTCTTGTAGAACTATTATGCAATATATACTTACAAGCAGTCTTACAAATAAAACATATTGGACATTCAAAGTTTATATAGTCTAATGCTTATATAGCTTTTTACAGTTTAACGCTTATAAACTATATAAGCATTCTTTATTGCAAAACAGCAAAGCCTCGTTTATTTTTTTTATTGTAAAACTACAACCACAGCAGCGATGACCAAAAATCTCACTAAAAACAAGGACAAATTATTTCACACTCACCAAATAGTTTGATATCCTTAAGATACGAGAGTATCACTCCTGCAAACCACAAAATACCGGGCTTCCGAGGCAACTTAATGCATCCTGGTTGTGAACAACCATGGACACGGTCACCTAGTCCTGCTCATCTGTTTGGATTCAGCTGCCCATGCGAAATTTGAAATTCAAATCTGTCCTCGTAGATGCCAAGAAATGTCACATAAGCCAAAGTTGGGGTATAGAAAGAAACTTTGAAAAGATGGAATTCATGTCACTCTACTTGATGTCACTTTCCCAATTCCCTCAGTCTGAGTATTTAGTTACTTCCATGATAATCATGCTGAGCAATTGACATTATGAATGCCTTTTGAAATAGTGTGTTTTTGTTTTGTTTTGTTTTGTTTTTCTTTTGTCTCACTCTGTGGCCCAGGCTGGAGTGCAGTGAAACAATCATAGTTCACTGCTGCCTTGAACTCCTGGGCTCAAACGATCCTCCTGCCTCAGCCTCCCAAAGTTCTGGGCTTACAGGCATGAACCATCATACCCAGTCTGAAATGGTGTCTTTTTAATATTTTATTTGCCTGAACTAGTTGTAGACATTTGTTTTCAATTACGTAACAAAGAATCTCAGTTTCCCACTTTGTCATCAGAATCATTACTCTGTCTGGGAAATTTGCCAGACTGGAATGGCTATGTAGGTGACTGTGTAACAGCCGCCATAAGTACTGTCACTCCAGGACCCACTTTCATTACCACCATGACAGAAGACAGCCATGCTCTGGGGACCTTTTTACCTCATCTATTCCTTCTGGTCTTTTTCCTTTATAACCACAAGTTAGTTGTCAGGCCTCTGTCCAACTTGATTACTAAAGATACTATCCTGAAAAGCCACAGCCCAAGAACAAAGAACAACTCCAAAATCACAGTATGGCCAACCACATTTGAATCTTTTCTCCCTTTTAAAAGAACCAGGAGCCGGGCTCAGTGGCTCAGCCTGTAATCCCACGCCTTTGGGAGGCTGAGGTGAGTGGATTGCCTGAGCCCGCGGGTTCGAGACCCGCCTGGGCTGCTTGGCGAGACTTCATCTCTACAATAAATCAAAAAAATCAGCTGGGCATGGTAGCGCACGCCTGTAATTCCAGCTACTCGGAAGGCTGAGGTGGAAGGATCGCCGGAGCCCAGCAGGTCGAGGCTGCAGTAGCCGGGAGCGGCCACTGCACTGCAGTCTGGGCGACAGTGAGACTTCAACTCAAAAAATAAATAAATAAATAAAAGAACCAGGAAAATGGGAAATTTTTTGCCTTGTCTTGAGAGGCATTCAATAGAAAGCTGAAAATGAAGTTTGCTTCAGATTTTAATGGTAATGATGACATGGGAGGGAGGATGTCCTTCAACACTGTAGAAGCAGCTCCAGCAATAGTAATAATATCTCAAAGAAATGGAAATGGGCCATGATCGCACTGACTGCTTCATGTTTTGTTTAGTCAGTCTACAGTGCTTCAACGGGCTGTTTCCTAAAGTGTACGGACAGAATACTTTGAGCTGAGATCTGTATCCTTAGTCTTCTAAAGATGCTATCTACAGGTTGTCATGGTAACTCACAGGGTGCCATCTTTAAAAGCATCAAAATCAGAAAAAATACACACAGAGAAATTTCAGCCCTAAAAGCTATTCCCCCAAATTGTCCATTATCCTGCATATCTCTGTCTTCTTAAAGGTTTGCTTTGATTTTTTATTTTCATTCCCATGCTCTAGGAATACAGAACTCTGAAACAAGTGAAAATTTGTTTGACTTTCTTTATTATAAAGTTTCCATGATAAGTTTTATGCTAGCTTTTAAACTGAATGACCACTGTTCTTGCCACCCCACAAATATTTTTTTCTTTCTATTGACATTTCTAATATAAATTTTCCCCTTTAATAAATAAATGCAATTTTTGTTCTTGTCCTCTTTATATAAGCCTTTAGCCAGTGTTAAGTTGACGTTCTTCTCTCTTACTTTGAAACTCAAAGAAACTCCTGCATGTCAATTCATTTGTCAATAATTTGGAGAAATAATGACTTTCCCTCCTCTTCCATAGTACTTATTTTTTAGTGTAAATCATGTAAGATTTATCAAGTTAGACCCTGAATCTCCCTTTATCTTCTCATTATCATCTTTCACCTTCTAGCTGTATTATCAACTGCTAGGGTACCTTATAATTCTTCATGTCTCTAGCACTAGAATTACTACACACAAGGAAATGGTAAATATTTTATGACATAGAATCCAAATTTAAAGATAACAGCACCAAAGGCCTTTGGAGGAGATAATCAAATCTACCTTTTTTTGTGTGGAAGTGAGATGAAGTATCCTGTTCAGTCTAATGTCCAGTTAGAAACATTATTTTGAGATCAGCAAAGAGGATCTCAATCCCCTATCTGCCAGTAACTGTCAAAGAAGCAAAACTGAGTTTCTGCATTCACAAAACAAGGTAGTTAATGGTCATTCCTGGTTTACATACCACTTTAGGTATTGTTGTTTTGAGGTTCCAATTCACTAATGCTCTGTACCTGAGAGATTTTGTTAAGTCTTATAAGGCATTATTAAGAGAAGGGGCTGAAAATAAAGCCCACGAGGAGTGATAAGTGGAAAAATAAAACCAAAAAAATGTATTGGTAATAATGAAGAGGATCTTCTTCTTGATTCACAGGCAATATCACACCAGAAAAGTGTCTGCATTTGGAAAACTAGTAGCTCTGGAAAATTTTAATGTGTAGGCCCAAAGCTTTCAGAAATGAGGATAAAAATGACCAGCATAAAGCAATGGTTAATCAGAATCAAGACTAGACACACAAGGTGTTATAGTTCACACTCTCCTTCTTCTCTGGATTTCTTTGAAGTTAAGCTTTCATGGGAAAATTTATGTGTATGTGCCAGGAAGACCCTTGTGTTCCATCAGTTCATTTATGTCTGCACCAGAAGCAATGGGAGTAAATGATAAAAGAGAGTTCAATACAGGTAATTAGGAAAAGACCTTATTGAAAAAATGCAAACATTACATTTGTGTGGGGGTTTGTGTGTGATGTAAGTTCTTGATATATTTACTAAAAAGAGTATCGACTAATAACAATTTACAGTTATTCAAGACCCTCACAGTTTACAAAGCTTTCATTTACTTAGTGAGTACTCCTCACAAGTCTCAGAGGTAGGAAAAACAGGGATTCTCATTCCTATTTACTGATGAGGTTTGGAGGGGCTAAATAATTTGTGCAAGGTCATATGCTAGGGAGTTCTGACCTCGAATCCAAGACCTAAAGATTTAAGAGAAAGACTAGGCCTTGTGGCTCCTTTACTTTTGTGGACTCCCTTCAAGACTGTGTCACTACCTAAAGGTTATTTCACGGTGAATGGGCATATGTGAGAAAAGGAAATAAAATAATTGTTTCATCACCAGTCAATAGGTATAGAAAGAAGTTTCGGAGAAGGGTTGGTTGGATGGTTGGTTGGTTGAAATGATATTTGAATCAATGAAACAATCTCATGAGTGTCTTCTACTACCTGAAAAGATCATACCTTATTGGTTAGAGTCTCTGCAAAAAAGACTAGGTTAACGAAGAAATAACTATGTCATTGTGAATGCTGTCTAGACCAAATATTAATTTTGCACAAGCAGCGGTGGTAGAGATCACTGATGATAAATCATCAAGCAATGCTAAGAACAACAATTAAGGTCAGGTACCGTGGCTCAAGCCTGTAATCCCAGCACTTTGGGAGGCCAAGGCTAGAGGATTGCCTGAGTCCAGGGGTTTGAGACCAGCCTGGGCAACTTGGCGAGATCTCATCTCTATAATAAATTTTTAAACATAGCCACGCATGGTAGTGCTCACCTGTAGTTGCAGCTACTTGGAAGGCTGAGGTGGAAGGATCGCCTGAGCCCAGCAGGTCATGGCTGTGGTGGCCATGAGCGTGCCACTGCACTCCAGCTTTGGCGACAGAGTGAGACTCCAACTCAAAAACAAAAACAAACAAACAAACAAAAAGAAGAACACTTACCCTTGTAAAGAATGCTACCAATTATTAGAATAATTAGAGAATAGTTATTTGACAGTTGTACCAATGCTAATATCAATCATGAAAGACTGGGAAGAGAATTAATGATTGGTTGGTCAGAAACTTCATAAAAAACATGACTTGACATATGGATTCTTGAAATTGTAATCCATCTAGGAAACAATGGATGACAAACATTGGGACCATCTCGTACAAGGCTTGGGAGACTCCCAAAGATCATATCCCAGAAATAGCTGAGAGTTGGTTAACAGAGTCAAACAAGATTGAACAGATTCTGACACGACTGGAAGTCAGTAAAATTATCAGCTATAAAATAAAAAAACAAGTTCAATGGAAAGATATAAGAAAGCTTCTTGAATCTCATAAAAGAGACATCAAAAGCATTTAGAGTTTGGAGATCCTGGAATAAAATTCCCATTAAAGGTTCAGCCAGTTGGATGAATCCTGTAACCATGAACTTCCTGTGAAGAAGGATGCATACATGTGCACTTGTAGGTTTGTATGCATGTGAGCCTGTAGATAAAACACCGAAATTAATAAATCTGCTGGAAATAAAACTTTAGTCTCTCAAGTATACTTTCTCCTCCTCTTTCATAAAATTTTATAGTTAGAGACAATATTGACTTTTTGTTTTATATCAGCCCCTCGGTTCTACAATGGTGACAATTTTCAGATTGAATGAACATGACACAAAATCAGAATGCATGGTTAAGAATAAATAAAGTCATTACTTCCAATTATTGAACACATTGTTTCAGCACTGTGCTAAAGCATTTTGCCCATATTATCTTCTTTAATCTTCAAAACAAAACTATAAGGTGAATATGATCGCTTCCATCTTATTGAAGAAATTGAAGCTTTAAATAGTTAAATTAATTACAGACTTGATGTTTGAATTAGGTCTTGTCTGCCTGCAAAGCCTATGTTTTAATGTCCAACCTGTATCATCCCTCAGCGAGAAGCAAAACAGTAAACAATAAACATCTTAATAGGTCAAGAAGTTGAGAATGTTCAAGAGACACATGGCTACCTCATAGTGCAGAAGAGAAGGCACTCCTCGTTCTTTTTATCTGGAAATGGTCTTCAGATAAGAGAAATGAGGATTTACTCCAGGACTCCAGTCTTTGTCCTACCTGCATTGATGAAAGGACTCTTTTCGATGGCCAGGTTGCAAACAATGGGATATTTCAGAGAGTGAAATAGTCCTTCCTTTGCCTAATCAACATCAAGCTATTCTTTTGGTCTTGACAAAGCCTTCCCTGACTTCCCTAGCTAAATCAAATGCCCTTTCTAAAGACTTTCTTAAGACTGTGTAGCTGTTTTCCAGTTGCAACTAAACACAGGCATACCTCTACGATATTGCATGTTTGGTTCCTGAACCCCATGACAAAGTGACTATCACAATAAAATGAGTTGCACAAACTGTTTGGTTTCCCAGTGCCTATATAAATTTTGTTTACAGTATACTATAGTCTATTAACTATACAATAATGATAACTAAAAATATGCACATACCTTCATGAAAAATACTTTATTGCTTTAAAAATGCTAATGATCATCTGAGCTTTCAGCGAGTCAGAATCTTTTTGCTGGTGAGGAGGGTCTCGCTTTGATGTGGATGGCTGCTGACTGATCAGGGTGGTGGTTGCTGAAGGTTGGTGTGGCTTTGGTGATTTCTTAAATTAAAACAACAATGTAGTTTGCCACATTGATGGACTCTTCCTTTCACCAATGAGTTCTCTGTAGCATATGGTGCTCTTTGATAGCAATTTACCCACAATAGAACTTCTTTCAGAATTTGAGTCAATCCTCTCAAAGCCTGTCACTGCCTTATAAACTAAATCTATGTAATCTTCTAAATCCTTTGTTGTCATTTCAACATTATTCACAGCATTTTCACCAGGAGTGGTTTCCATCTCAGGAAACCATTTTCTTTGCTCATCCATAAGAAGCAACCTCTCACCCATTCCAATTTCATTCTGAGATTGCAGCAATTCAGTCATATCTTCAGCCTCCACTTCTAGTTCTCGTTCTCTTGCTATTTCCACTACTTCTGCAGTTACTTCCTCCACTGAAGTCTTGAATCCTTTGAAACCCTCCACGGAGTTGGAATCAACTTCTTCCAAATTCTTTTTAATGTTGATATTTTTACATCTTCCTGTGAATCGTAAGTGATTTTTAATGGCATCTAGAATGCCGAATCCTTTCCACAAGGTTTTCAATTTACTTTTCCCAGACCCATTAGAGAAATCACCGTCATAACCTATAGGTTTATGAAATGTATTTCTTAAATAAGAATCCTTGAAAGTCAAAATTACTTCTGGATCCGTGGGTTAAACAATGGCTGTTGTGCTAGCAGGTGTGACGATAACACTAATCTCCTTACACATCTTCATCAGAGCTCTTCAGTAACCATGTGCATTGTCAATGAGCAGTAATAGTTTTAAAGAAATATTTTTTCTAAGCAGTAGGTTTCAATGGTGGGCTTAAAATATTCAGTAAGCCATCTTATAAACAGATGTACTGTCAGTCAAGCTTTGATGACATTTCTAGAGCACAGGCAGAGTAGATTTAGCATAATTCTTAAGGGCCCTAGGATTTTTGGAACGATAAATGAGCACTGGATTCACCTTAAAGTAACCAGCTGCACTGGTCCCTAACAAGGGAGTCTGCCTGTTCTTGGAAGCTTTGAAGCCAGGCATTGACTTCTCCTCTGTAGCTATGAAAGTCCTATACAGCATCTTCTTCCAATAGGAAGCTGTTTTGTCTGAAAATCTGTTGTCTTATGTCATCACCCTCATCAATTATCTTAGCTAGATCTTCTGGGAAACTTGCTGCAGCTTCTCCATCAGCACTTTTACATTATGGAGATGGCCTCTTTCCTTAAATCTCATGAACCAACTTCTGCTAGCTTCAAATTTTTCTTCTGCTGCTTCCTCACCTCTCTCTGCCTTCACAGAACTGAAGAGAATTGGGGTCTTCCTCTGGATTAGGCTTTGGTTTAAGGAAATGTTGTGGCTGGTTTGATCTATCCAGACCACTACAACTTTCTCCACGTCAGCAATAAGACTGTTTTTTCCTTCTTTTTTTCTTTTCTTTTTTTTTGAGTTGGAGTCTCACTGTCTCATAGGCTGGAGTGCAGTGGCACACTCACGGCTACTGCAGCCTCGACCTACTGGGCTCAGGCAATCCTTCTGCCTCAGCCTTCCAAGTAGCTGGGACTATAGACATGCACTACCACGACCAATTGATTGATTGATTGATTGATTAATTGTAGAGACTAGGTCTTGCCATGTTGCCCAGGTTAGTCTCAAACTATAGGACGTAAGCAATCCTCTCGCCTCTCTGCCTCCCAAAGTGCTGGGATTACAGGTATGAGCCACTGCACCTGGCCTGTTTTTGCTTTCTTATCATTTGTGTGTTTAGTGGAGTAGTACTTTCTATTTCCTTCAGAACTTTTCCTTTTCACTTATAACTTGGCTAACTGTTTGGCACAAGAGTCCTAGTTTGGGGTCTATCTCCGCTTTAACACACCTGATTTCTCACTAAGCTTAAACATTACTCACTTTTGATGTAAGATGAGAGACATGTAAATCTTTCTTTCACTTAAATACCTAGATACTATTGGAGGGTTATTAACTATCCTAATTTCAGTATTGTTGTGTCTCAAGGATTAGGGAGGCCCAAAGAGAGAAAGAGATGCAGAAATGGCCGGTTAGTAGAGCAGTCAGAACATACACATTTATTGATAAACGTTGCTGTCCTATATGAGCATAGTTTCTAACATCCCCCCAAAGTTTCAATAGTAACATCAAGGATTATAGAACAAAGATTACCACAGAAGCTATACTAATAATGAAAAAGTCCGAAATATTGTGAGAATTACTGAAATGTGATACAAAGATGCAAAGTGCATCATGCTGTTGGAAAAATGGTGTCAACAGACTTACTCAACACAGGGTTGCCACCAGCCTTCGATATGTAAAAAAAAAAAAAAAAAATCAAAATCTGAAAAGTACAATAAAACAAAACTCCATAAAACAAGATATGCCTATAGGCTGCATGATGGTCGAGTCTTTATTTTTAGCTCACCATTGGACCTTTAATGTCCATTTGGTCTCCTGCCTAGTGGGTTCTTAATAAATATTTGTTTAAGCCTGGTATTGGTGCAAGAACAGGCACATAGACCAATAGAACAGGATAGAGATTCCAGAAGCAAAGCCTCAATTCCTCAACCAACTCATCTTTGACAAAGCCTCCAACAACAACCAAAGGGGGAGAGGAGAACCTATTCAGTAAATGGTGCTGGGAAAATTGGCTGACCACATGCAGAAGATTAAAACATACTGTCACCATACACAAAAATTAACTCTAAATGGACCAAAGACCTAAATGTAAAACCTCAAACTATAATAATCTCAGAAAATGCTGGAGACACCCTTATGGAAATTGGAACTAGGAACCAATTCCTATTCAGAACCCTAAAAGCCAATACCTTAAGAAATAAGATAGACAAGTGGGACCACATCAAATTAACAAGCTTCTGCAGAGCAAAAGAAACCATCAAGAGAGCAGGGAGACAGTCCACAGAATGGGAAAAAATATTTGCCAACTGTATATCTGACAAAGGCCTAACATCTAGGATCTATAAGGAACTCAAACGCGCCAAAAGGAAAAAAACAAACAGCCCCTTTAAAAAGTGGGCAAAAGACATGAACAGACACTTCTCAAAAGAAGATATATGGGCAGCCAACAGACACATGAAAAAGTACAGACTCACTCATCATCAGAGAAATGCAAATCAAAACCACATTAAGATACCACCTAACCCCTGTAAGAATAACCATCATTAATAAAACAAACAATGACACATGCTGGCGAGGATGTGGAGAAAAACGAACGCTTGTACACTGCTGGTGGGAATGCAGACTAGTGCAATCTCTTTGGAAGACAGTGTGGCAATTTCTGAAAGAACTAGAAACTGACCTTCCATATGACCCAGCAATTTCCTTATTGGGAATATACCCAGAGGAACTCAAATTATTCTACGACAAAGATACCTGCACATGTATGTTTGTTGCGGCTCTGTCCACAATAGCAAAAACATGGAACCAACCGTGTTGCCCAACGAAGCTGGCCTGGATTATATACACACAATAGAATATTATGCAGCCATAAAGAAGGACAAATATATGAACTTTGCAGCAACCTGGATGGATTTGGAGTCAATCATACTCAGTGATTTATCACAGAAACAAAGAACTGAGTTCCATATGTTCTCACTCATAAGGTGACCTTGAACAATTATAATGCTATCAGAAAGCGATCAACAGTAGTGGAAAACTGTCAAGGGGTGTGGGACTGGCAGTTGAGGAAAACTGCTAGGGGAGGGAGGGGCATGCCTCATCAACAAGGGTGCCTGCATGATTAATGTTTATATACCTAACCCTGAATTGTACCCCACATCTTTATAATTAATTAATTAATTAAAAAAGAAGAAGGAGCACTGGGAGTAGGGGGTGCTGGAGGTAAAGGGAATAGAAGAAAACGTTTCTACTCCCATGTTGCCATCAAGGGCTAGGACATGGAGTTGCAGGGAGGAGGCAGAAAACTCAGGGACAACACAAGGCTTCTGAGTTCTCCTCTCCTCTGATGCCTCTGGAGTCCAGAGCTGTTCAGAGCCTCCTTCATCCACTGGATACCCAGTCCCAGATCACCCATCTCTGCCTGACTTACAGCCCAGACCCCTCCAGGAGGCTCAGTCAGAATCCGAGGGCAGCGCGGCAGCACCCCCGTGTGGCCACAAGAATAAGGTCCCAGGGCCTGAGCTCCCATCTCATCTGCTCAGCTAGGACCTCCCCTGGGTCTCTCTGGGCTCCCAGCAGCAGGACAGAGCCCTGCATAGACGAGGGCACCGCCTCCTATGTCAGGTTTGAGATCTGAAGTGTTTCCAGAAATCCACGCTGATATAGAAGTTACCTCTGGCATTGAGTGACAGTGGACCTTTGCCTTAGGGCAGAGTGAGGTCTCCAGGTCAGAGTAGGCAGTTCCTGGGACTTGGGTGACACAGCAGACGTATGGGGCACCCTCACTCTTTTGGAATGAGACCTTGGACTCTGGAGTCTTTGTCACTTGTTTCTGCTGCTGCCTCTTAGGGTTGAGGTCTCTCCACCTGGGATTCAGTCCAGGTAGTTTTAGACTCTGGGATCTTGGAGGAGGAGCCACTAGGGAGCCTCCTGGGGAAGTGAAGATAGGGAGGAAATAAGGACATCGGGGGTAGAGATTATGAGGGAGGAAGGAACCAGGGAGGAGGGTGATATGAGAAGGACTGGCCTAGGGGTCTCCTGAGAGATCATGTTTGGAAGGAGTATTCTGGGTCCTGAGTCATGGAAATGGAGGTATCTGTGCCCCAACCACATGAATCAGTCGTTTTCCTAAATTTCTGGGGTTTCCAGCATCCCACTCCCTCCCCTAGAACTTCACAGCAATGGCTCAATACTGAGTAGTCACTGTCACAGGAGCATCCTTCTTCACCTATGACAGCTGGAACCAGGCCAATAAACCTGAAAGACCATGTGCTGGACACAGAAGAGACAGGATACCATCATGGGTTATGAGGATCGTGTAGTAGGACCCAGGCCCCAACTACCCAGTTCCCAGGTTCTCAAAGTGGCCCCTACCCCCACTGCAGCTGTCCTCCCACAGACCCAGAAATGTTGTCTCTTTCTTCTCTGGTTACACAAATACCTCTAACCTAAGTCTAGACACTTCAGGCCCCTCTCTCTGCCATTCCCAAACTCTGAATTAAGAAAATCCACAACCTCGACCTCAAAATCTCATTTTTACCCTTATGGACCAGGATGTTGGGTGCTCAGAAGCCTGGGAAGAGTTCTGCAGAGCCCACAACACTACAGCTGAGCCATGCTGTCTTCTGGGCAGCAGTCGCCACATTCTTGCAGCCTAGATGTTCCCATCTGAGCCCAAGAGGCATCAAACACTGTTGGTGGTCAGGGTCTGCTGAGCTGCATTGTTTGTGGGCAAAACCATGAGTCTGAGGCAGCACTGAGCATTGTGTGCCTTGAACGGCTCAGGAAATCTGGATCAATTGGTAGACACCCAACACATTCACACACACACACACACACACCACAGTCATGCTATGACTGAATTGTGTCCTGAAAAAAAAAATTCATATGTAGAAGCCCTAACCTCTATTGTGATAACATTTGGAAACGAAACTTTAAAGGAGAAATTTAAGGTTAAATGAGGTCACAGGGGTGGGGCCCTACTCTCATAGGACTGGTATTTATAAGAGGAAGAGACGCCAGCGGTGTCTCTCTTTCTGCATGCACATAGAGGAAAACCACATGAAAACATAATGAGAAGGCAGCCATCTAAAAGCCAAAAAGAGCCCTCAACAGAAACCAATATTCCTGCACCTCAATCTTAAGACTTTGTAATGGATTAAATGTTTGTATCCCTCTCCAATTTATATGTCAAAGTTCTAATCCTCAATGTGATGGTATGATGAGGTGGACCTTTGGGGGGTATTAGATCAGATAAGTTGAGAAGTTGGGGCCACTATGATAGCATTAGCATCCTTATAAGAAGAGAAAGAGACTGGAGTTCCTGCTCTCTTTACCCCATGTGGAGGTAAAAGAGGGCTCCCATGCCAGGCAGCAGGTGGTGCTGGCTGTGGGCTGGGAGCTCACTGGGGCTGTGAACCGGGTAGTTGGGTCCTGTTCCATGTGACTTGGATGCTTCCAGCTCCACACCTGGGCTCCAGGAATGGGTATTACAAGCAGCCAAATCAGAACTAAAAGATATCTCATGTCAACTTCAGAAGTAAGGCAGTGTCACTTTCCCCATGTTCTTGTCACCAAGGCAAGTCACAGATCCAAGAGGACGGGATTAGGATCAGCTCTTGATGGGGATGGAAAGGTCCCACTGCTAAGGAGCACATAGAATGAGAGACATTATTGAGGTCATCTTGGAAGAAAGTTTTTTTTCATATTGATAAAGTGATAAGAGATAAAAAGAAAAAAAGGAAAGTCAACAATCAATGCAAAATAATACAGGTGGCAATTTAAAATAGGATGCTCAGTGTGGGTCACATGGAGGTGCCATTTGAGTAGATTTGAGGAGGAGAGAAACTGAAGCATGCAGATATTTGAAGGAAGAGCCTTCCATGATTGCCCTGGGCACACACCCAGGTCTCTGCACGGGAGCCGACTCTAAAGCTGTGGTGGAAATGGAGATGGGTGCAATTATCAAAGGCTTCCTAAAGGGAGTGGTGATGACCCAGGCCTCCCCTTCTTTTCTGAGACTTTAGAAGTACTGGAATGAGGGAGGGGAGGTCACTGGCTTGTGGAGGAGCACTAGGGGGTGAAGGTGAGGGGGAGGTATGTCCCACCCACACTCCACCTCTCTGCTCTCTCTCTCTCCTGCATCCAGTGCCCCCTCCCCAGGGTTGTGGTCAGAAATAGGAGGTCCTTCAAGGCCACCACACCCTGCCATGCTGAGCACCTGGCTTCTCACCTCCCAACATCACTCTGACCTGGGTACAGGAAGGAAAGGAACCTACCGTGGACTCGAGATTCAAGGGGATCAGACCCGGGAGGGGGCGTGGTGAGTCATACCTGGGCTGGGCAGCTGTGGGTGTCCTGGGGCTGAGATGCACCTGCCTGCTGGAGCACCTGGGCCTGAAGGGGTTCCTTAGTGTTACTGAGATGAGGTGTTGTCAGAGGACCAAGACTGAGGGTGGGGGCATCTCATCCAGACCCTGTCCCTGCTCTCTGCTGCTATGCCAAAGGTCTCTCCCTCTTTCCTAAGTGGAGATGCCAGCGATGTCCTCAGTCACCCTCTGAGCACTCAGTATCACCCCTCATTCAGAAGTCCTTCCCCACCTAGCCTCCTTCATTCCTGCTGCACCTTCTGTCCCAGCCCCAGGCTCTGAATCTTTCCCTCTCCTTTTCTATGCTCCAGAGGGGAATGACTCACTTACCACCGAGAAGTTGACTAGGTGAGAGTCTGGGCTTTCACTGTGGTTGAGAGGAGGAAAAGGTTTCTTGGCCAGAGACTGGGGAGGAACAGTGGGCACAGACAGAGCAGAAATGGAAGGAATGGGGGAGCTGATAAAGGCAAATGTCTCTACAAGGTCATTTTTCTGTCATAGTCCAAGGGAGGCTTCCCTCCCACAGGCGAGGGACATGGAAAGGGTAGCAGAATAAAGAGATTCTTCAAGTAAAAGGAAAGGTGTTTCTACCCTTTGTCTTATTCTCCTTATGTTGCTGACCACTGTCAGTGGTAGAAGTTGCAATTGTTATTATTATTTTCACAAAATCCCAGTATCCCCTTGGTTTGGAGCACAATAATCAAAATCAAGAAAATTCACATTGACCCAATACTACTGTCACTATTCAAATTTCCCAAATTGTCACTATGATGTTCTTTCTGGGCAATTTTTCTAGTCCAGGATTTAATCAAGGTACACACATTGCAGTCATGTGTCATGTATCTTTGGTCTCTTTTAGTCTAGAGCAACTTCTTAGACTTCCTTTGTCTTTAATAATCTTGGTATTTTTGTAGAGTGTTTTGGATTGACACTATTGGAGATCCTCTAAGCTTTCCGTATGTGGATGTCCCTGTTTTTCCCTAGACTTAGGAGGTCTTCAGTCATTATTTCATTTGATGCATGTTCTATGTCTTTCCCATGTCTTCTTCTGAAACATCCATGATTCAAAATTGCATAATTGTGTTGCCTAAGTCCAGTAGTGTTTCTGCTTTCTTTTTTCTTTTTTGTATGAGTGGGTTATTTCAGGGACTTTTTCTAAGTGTCAGGATTCTTTCCTCTACTCAATCTAGTCTGTTTTTAAAGCTCTAGATTGCATTTTTTTAATTCATTGACCTCTTCAGCTTCAAGATTTCTGCTTGTCCCTTTAGTGATGTTTATCTGTAAACATCTACCCACCCATGAGGGTCTGCATGAGGTCCCCCCTGACACCTGGGACATCCAGTCCTGCATGTGGGGTGGGGGACGTTGGGATCTGTGCCCAGGGTCTGACGTCACTCATCAACCTGACCCTGGTGTTGTGCCCTCCCAGGAACCTCAGACCCCATAGTGAGGCATTCCCTGGGTCTTGGTGAACTTTCCTAAAGCGTCCACAGTCTTGTCCCAGTTTCTCACTCAGAAGCTCCTGGTTCTGATCTTGTCATTGCTATGGGAGCGCAGGAACTGTGTGTCACCCACGAAGGTAACGCAGATGAATGAGGGCACTTGTTGTGGAGATGGAGCCAGCAGTAGTCTCCAAGTATCCAGGGAGTGGAGACCTGAGGGGCCACTCCGGGAACCAGTCATACTGTGGATGGGGACAGAGAGAGGAAGCCTGTCCTTCGGGTCTCCCCATCCACCACTGGTGTTCGTGGATGCACTCACTCCTGACTCCTTGTGGGGACCGAGCCTCCCAGGCTCCCTCCCATGCCGCCCACTCCCACCCTCACACTGACTCCGGAGCCTCTCATCTTGGCATCTTCTTACCATGTGATGGTAACTGAGGTGAAGGGCAGAGGGAAGGACACCAGGAGAGGGTGGAGGCTGCTGGAGGCAGTGGTAGGACAAAGGAACTGAGGAGTCTAGAGATCCCAGCAAGTTCTGAGGTGCAACCTACTGAGCACCCTCCAGGCTGGCCTTTTTCCTCCTACCTCCAGCTCGGTTTATCCTGACTCTCTACTCACCAGCCCAGATGTTCACCAAGGTCAGGGCCCAAAAGAGGAGCAGGAGAAAGATCTGGGACAGGTGATTCCGTTTTTCTGGGTATCTTGGAGGACCCTGTGTAATCCCACTTGTATGAGACCATCCTCTACTATCGCTGACTGGCTTCTCTATAGCCTGGAATGCCAAAGAAAACCAGGCGGGAGGCCTCATCATCAGTCCTGGGGAGAAAAACATTATAGAAGAATGAGAGGGGACCATGAGGTCAGGGAAAGTCCTGCAGAATTTTCAGGGAAGGAGAATCTTCAGAACTGGTCCCTTAGCTTAGCTCATTTTCCCAGCCCAGCCATCTGTCTCAGAGCTGGAGATGCTCAGGTTTAAGTGGAGACTTTCGATATCTTCCTTGACAGGGACAGATTCCTGTCCCTTTCTCTCCTGGAAAGAGGACCCCAGACCATCTGAGTAATCCAATCTGCCCACTCTTCTTCCTCTCATCTCTCCACAATCTCTCCCTGAACTGGACTCTCCACTCACCCTCACACTGTGCAACAGGGCAGTGGCATCAGCATGGCCTGGGACAGGAGTGCCTGGGCGAAACCCAGCTCCACTACTACGTGTGGTGAGACCTTTATTCCTATGGCACCATCTGAAATAGGAAATATAGCATTCACACTCAATAGACGTGTTGTAAGTATTACAAGAATTAGTGTTTTAATGTGTTAAGGATGCTGATTAACACATAGCACAAAAAGTGTAAGATATTATTGCTATTGTTATTTTTCAGTCCTTTTCCCCTGAGCCTTTCCTCTTCTCTGTGGGTTACCGAAGAAATTTATCCTGTTGGATGCTGATGTCAGCAAGAGACCTCCAACTGGGAACCGCTGGTTCATGGCGGGTCTCCCATTTAGTAAAGGGCACAACTGTTCATGAATCAATAACCAGTGAGTCACTTAGAGTCCAGTTCATTTAAAAAAGGTTACCTACCTAGCATTTACTCCATCTTAATAACAGTGCACATCCCACACTTCGTAAATCCAATGCCATTTGTGAGGAGATTGCTTTGATTTGTTCATGTAGAACGTTACCTACTCTACTGCCTTTCAGAGAGTCTCACAATACATTTCAAGTCTCTGGTCCTCATTTAATACAATCTGGCTCCTGGAGTGAAGGTGATGAGAAGCATCTTCATACTATACTCCCATCTCTGTCTATCAGAGCCATATATATTATATATGTAGATATTTTCTTAGAAGTTATCATTTATTGAGCTATATACATACATATATATATATTTTTTTTCAACCATGACATAGGTAGGTGTTACTCAACATTTCCTTTTAGTATCTCTAAGTAACACTGCTTGTGTAAGCAGTACAGGTACCTACGTGTTTTCTCTCTTGGTATGTGATGTTGACATCTAAAGATACACTGTACTTTGGTTTCTACAATTAGTGATTCGGTAACTTGGACCATTTCTTCCATTAACTACAACTACAAAAGCACGAAAATAATGCATATTTGAATCTGGTAGAAGATTTGGATGGGCTGACAAGGCAGTGGAGATTTGCCAGGCCAGGACCCAGGAGCAGACAGAAATCCAGGAGAGCAAGTGGAGCACATGGGCTGCTTTAGTCCTGGGTGATAGTTGCTGGTCTGGGCAGTGACTGAGCCTTACAGGGCTAGAGGTGGTACTAAAGGCTGCAGGTGCATATGTGGCACCAGTAAACTCCCGTGTGGGGGATGGGCCCCAACGGCTGCTCCTGAAGGATGAGTCAGTTTTTGCTTGGGTGGTTCAGAAAATCCAAATAAGGAAATTTGTATTAATGGATTTTTACTACTCTTATTGGAATTGTAATCGAGAACCTCCCAATGCAGTAAAGAAAAAGAATAAACAGGCATAGAAGGGCTTGAAAAAAGGTCTTACTATAGTTTGCAAATTACTGACTCTGGATTGGGCTTTTCTCAGCTGGAGGTAGATGTGTTATTGAACTGAAGTAGGGTCGACTCACCTGGCTCTGAGAGCTAAACACCCACATTAAGGTTTTGTAGCAGGAGAAAGGAGGTCATTTATTTGTAGGGTGTCAAGCAAGAAGAATCAGGCAGCTCATGCTTTAGACCTGACCTCCTCAGTGAATTAAAAGCAAGGGCTTTAAAGGCAGGGGTAAATTTCAGTAAAGCAGAAGTTACAGCACTTGAGGTCAGTATAAAGAAACATTAAGGTCGGGCCTGTGGGCTTAACTTTCTCCAGATCCCTAAGAAAAAAATTTAGAGCAAAGAATGGCAGTCAAAATTCAGTCCTCAGTTATCCTTATCTGAGGTCTACATATCAGCTGGGGATCTAGAAAAACATGTCAGGGGCATGTATTAAGATGCTATCATTTGATTCTATAGAGAACCAAACATCTTGTGACTCTAACTTCCTTGTCTATAATTTTAAGCTATTATTACCTTTTCCTTATCATGTTGCTCATTTACTTTTTAGAACTAGCGAGATGCCTGAAATTTCCCTTGAAGAAATGCAAGATTTACCTTTATTTTCATGTATTGGGAGGCCCCAGAGACTTCTAGGAGGGGTCCATGCTCCATCTCAGATACAAATGGTTAGAGTGCTATAAAAGAACCAGAAGGTATGGCAATAATTTGGACTGCCAAGTCACATTTCTTCATACCAGAGAATACAATTTACAGCCCTAAATGTCCAACAACGGTCAGAGAGATACCCTTCCCTGCAGTTGGATAGAGAATTAAAATTAAAAACTGAAATACTGGTTGCCTAAAATGGGGGTGGGGGAACATAGCATGAAGGGTGGACTTACACACCTTCATGAATGTGCTCACACTCGACATGAGTGAAGCTATAGGAGTCTCCCCAATAGAGAAGGTCCTGTCTTTTCCTGTTGGATATGAGGAAAAGGGGTGGAGGAAGGCATTGGTATGACTCTACAAACAATTCTTCCTAAGGGGGGAAGATACTGGAATGATGACTAACTTTACCTCAACTTTCTTTTCTCCTACCTGATGAAGTAAGTGGTCCCAGGACTAGAGATGTAACAAAAGGTGTCAGAAACAGGATGGATTCCTGCACAAGTAACTGCATATATACTTGTAAATCATTGTGAAGGGCTTCCAGGTCAAGATGGCAGCGACACAGGTGGGACTGTGAGATTCTCCGAATGTGAGTTCCCCAAAAAGACTCTTGCTTCCCTTCCCCCACCCACTCACCCACAGCCAGACGCACGGTCTGAGGCCCAGGGTCCCTCGGTCCCACACAGGGCTGGCTATTGTGTCCCTGGTTGCTCCCCCCCGGTAGAAAATCTCGGGTCTCAGCTCCCTCCCTAATTAAAACAAACCCAGACCTAGCCTCCGATCACAGGGGAGGCTCTGGCTACCTGCCCAACAGAGAAGCTGATTCCATCTCTGACTGAAATACGCTGGGAACAGGCCAGGGCCACTTTTGCCGGAGCTTGGGAGCAGAGCTTTAACCCGGGCGAGAGCACCAGCCGTGCACCTCGGACTCAAAGAGCGGAGAGGAAGGATCTGCGAGGGTGAAAATATCATGCCGGCCATTCCTCCAGGCAGAGACGTGCGTTGCCCTGCCCACCTACAAGCAGGCTCCACCTCCATTCCCAAGGAAACATCACTAAATAGAAGACAAAGCCACTCCCCTGGGAACTAAGTAACAGCCATCTCAGATTACAGCTCAAAAAAAGAAACCCAAGCCTGAGCAAATGGAGCTCTCCACGTTGAAAATAAGGAGAGAGGCTAAAGAGCAGAGATGAACAGATTTTAGACACTCAGGAAAGACCCCAGAAGACATGAATTTTTTTTTTCTTTTTCTTTTTCTTTTTTCTTTTTTTTTTTTTTTGGTTTGCCTTTGTATAGCTACAAGTAC
>CAUYQG010004921.1:0-14693 GCA_963574415.1 Tarsius wallacei
AAGAGTTTCTTATTTAACTTGTATTTTTCAGGATGGAGGTTTGCTTCTCAATAACCCCTCAGCATTAGCAATGCATGAGTGTAAATGTCTTTGGCCAGATGTTCCATTAGAGTGCATAGTATCCCTGGGCACTGGACGTTATGAGAGCGACGTGAGAAATACCGTGACACACACAAGCTTGAAAACCAAACTTTCTAATGTTATCAACAGTGCTACAGACACAGAAGGTTAGTCCATTTGTTTGCTACTCTAAAACAGCTTCTAACATTCTAACAGTTTTTGGCAGACTATGCTAATCCTACCTGCAAAGAAGTATGATTAATTGGCATTGTGGGCTTATTTACAGGAGTGAGTACTTTGTTGTTTGTCTTTCTCACTTAAAACAGAGACTGTTCTCCAACTGGAAACTAGTGCTACTTTTGCCTACTCACAGTTGGAGAAGGGTCTTAAAGCAGGGATAGCACAAAATCTTGGCTGGAGATTCTCAAGCCAGTTAAGAAATGGAAAAGCAACAAAAGGAGTCAGATTGGTTCAAATATACACACGATAATAGAATTCGGGTAATGGCATTCTATTATGGAGTAATGTAGAGGCAAACTGGAATCAGAAAATGTTCTGCTTCTGCTCTTGCTATCCCTATAGCCTGGTCTTCATGCAAAAGCCAAAGAGATCCTTTAAAAATGTAAATTAAATTATGTTTTTCCCCCTCTCAAAATTCACTAGACTTCCCATCACACCTAGAACAAAATCCAAAAGCCTCATTCGCTGAAGTTTGCCAGGCCCCTTAAGACCTAGCCTTTGAATGCATGTCTTCCTGCTCCTAGTGTGATCCTTCTCTAAAGCATGTCCAACCACACTTGCAGTCTTGCCGTTCTTCAAACTTGGTAAGAACTCTCCTGCCTCAGGGCCTCTGTATTTGCTGTACTCTTACTCTAAAAGGCTATTTCCCCAGATATGTACTAGGCTCTCACTTCATTCCAGTATCTGCACAAACATCACTTCCTCAGAGACCTTTCCTGACCACTTTTCCACCTCCCTCACCATCTCACTCCAGTCCCTTATCCTGCTTTTTTTTTCTTTTTCTTTTCTCTTAGAGCATTTATCTCTTTATGGATATAGATATATATATATCACATATTTGATTGTTCACTTGCTAATTATCTCTCTATCCACAAGAATGCAAGGCAAGGACTTACCTAGTTTACTTTGACTTACCCAGTTTATAGTTGACTCCAATGCTTGGCACAGAGTGGGCATTCGGTGAGTAAATGTTGAATTTCTAGTTTAGACCTTGAGGTTTAGATCTTCTCATTTTATTATTTTATTCTTAGGTCTTATGTGAAATCTGTTACTAGATTTTTTTTTTTTATTTCTTATCACTTAACAACTGCTTATTTTTGAATCTCATTCTTTCTGTATCATCATGTTGTTGACTGAATCATTGGCATAGTGAGAGTCTTTAACTCCACATTAAGGACTTTTATGCATTAAATGATAACCCAAGAGAAGCTTATTTTTCACTATCTGAAATGTTGTTGTCAAATCAATAGACTATTTTCCCCCAGCTTTATTGATGTCTGACTGACAGTTAAAAATCGTGTATGTTTAAGTTATACAACATGATGTTTTGATACACATATACCTTACATAATTAGTCCTACAATCCAGTTAATTAGCATATCTATCACCTGACAGTTACCATTATGTGTGTTTGCAGTGAGAACACTTAAGATTTACTCTTCTAGGAAATTTCCAGTGAGCAGTACATTATTAACTATAGTTACCATGTACATTACATCTCTAGTAGTTAGTCATCTTATAACTGAAAGTTTGTACCCTTTGACCAATATCTCCCCATTTCTGCCACCCCCCAGCGTCTAACAGCCACCATTCTACTCATTTTTCTTAAAGTCTAACTATTTCAGATTTCACATTTGAGTGATATTATGTACTATAAATATTTATCTTTCTGTGTCTGGCTTATTTCCCTTAGCATAGTTCTCCAAGTTCATCTGTGTAGTCTCAAATGGCAAGATTTCCTTCATTTTAAAGACTGAATAATATTCCTCTGTGTGTGTATATACATCATAATTTCTTTATCCAGTCATCCATCCGCAGACACTTAGGTTGTCTTCATATCTTGGCTATTGTGAATAATGCTGCAATGATGTTGATCATTTCCTTCGGCTTTATACCCAGAATGGGATTGCTGGATCATATGGTAGTTCTCTTTAATTTTTTGAGGAATCTTCATGTTGTTTTCTATAATAGCTGTACCAATTTACATTCACATGGACAGTTTACAAGGTTCCCTTTTTCTCCATGTCTTCACCAACATCGATTCTCTCTTTTTTTCATAATAGCCAACCCAACACATGTAAGGTGGGATCTCATTGTGGTTTTAATGTGCATTTCCCTGATTGTTCAATAAAATATTCTTACCATAAGTAATTTACTGAGACAAATGGCATTGATCAGCTAGTTTCATAGTACTTAAGTCTATACATTATGCAAACCATGTAATGGGCTCATTTGGAATTTTCAGGAAACATAAAATGTCACATCAGTATACCTACATTCTAGTTACTGAGACAACCACATGAAAAGTTTAATAATCTTTAACCTTGAAAACATGTAACAAGAATTACATTGAAACATGTCATTGCTGATACTAGACTGTTATTGACCTACAAAAAAGAAATTTCATATGATTCCATCTAAAATATAATCAATAGAAAAATAAATGGTGAATGATTATAGTTGATTAAAACTATGAATTAAGAGGAGGAATGAGAAAACTAAACTTGATTGGTATAGACAGCTTACAAGAAGTAAATTAGACTTGCTATGGGTTTTAAAAGGGGGTTAAGACTTCCTCTTCTGGCCATCTTAGAATATTAGGAGTCAGATATTTCTTCTCACCTTAAACCAATAGGAAAAACAAGACAAGACAATGACTCTCAGACACCAGATGACAGGTGGCAGACGCCAGTGATCTCTGAAAGAAGAAAGATGAATGAGGTCATCACCATGATTGCCCAGCTTACTACCTGAAAAGAGTTTCTACACTATAGCACAGGGAGGGAGAACCAAAACATCAGGCAGTCTCTGGGAGTTGAGGAAACAGAGCTCAGAGTTCAAGGAGGCCAAGGAAACTAAAGTTTATGGGCAAAGTACAACAGAGGAGGCAATTTCACACAGAGTATGCTTCAGAGATATGCAGAGGAGTGACCTTGAGTGTTTGACTAAGTACTGATTGATGAATGCTCATGAGGAAACTACCCAATGTGAGGAAAGAACCACCAGAAAGGGTTAGACAGAATACTCTTTAGAGTTTACACAGAACTCAGAATAGCTCAGATTTCCATCAACTAGATTAGAAAGACTGTTATACCACAGATAAGTGGTAGAGTCCTCAAAAGGGTATTGCCTCAGTAGTGGCATCAAATTAGCTCTTAAGACAGCTCTGAATCCACCCTAACAAAATTTAAAAGCATTTCTCAAGAAGAGCAGATGGAGTCCAATTAACATCCCCTATTGTTGGAACAAAATCCAACAATATTTAAAGGAATACAATTCACAATGTCTGATATTCAATCAAAAATTACCCACACCTGTAATCCCAGCACTTTGGGAAGTTGAGGTGGAAGGATCACTTGAGGCCAGGAGTTCAAGACCAGCATGGGCAACACAGCAAGACCCTGTTTCTACCACACACACACAAAAATTACAAGGCATACAAAAAAAAAAAGACAGCCCTTAAGCAAGAAAACAAAGCTCTTAACCAGCAGAAAACTCAATCAACTGGAACAGACCTAGAAAAGAAACATGACAGAATTAGCAGACAAAACCATTGCAATAACTATTACTTGTATATTCCATGTGTTCATTAAGATAGAAGACATGAACATGATGAAGAGAGAAATGGAAGTTATTAAAAAAAAAGACCCAAATGAAACCTCTAGAGATGAAAAATGTAATATCTGAAACAATAATCACCCTTGATATGATTAACAGCAATTCTGCATAATCATGTGTAGAAAATAAGGGAAGGAATATTTCCTAGATTAGTCTGTAAAACTAGCATTACCTTGCCACCAAAACCAGACAAAAAGGTTATTTTTTTTTTAAACTTTCAAGTATTTCTCATTAATGTACAGGCAGAAATTAATAAAATATACTAATAAATCAAAGTCAACAATATATATATAAAAGAGAATACAATATGATCAAATAGGATTTGTTACTCCACAAATATGAAGTTGAATTAACATTCAAGAAAATAAATGTAATTCACCATATTGAGAGGACAGAAAAGCTCCCACAGTGGGAGGGGACCCAAAGGGGTTGCCCATAATAACTGTCTTATAGTTTAGATGCCGCTGTTGTAAACACAGTATAACTGGGTTTGGTTTTGTTACTTAATGTCTTAACTGATTAATTACATCTATTTCTATTGTTTGCTATTTTGACATATTTGGACATATTTCTGTTGAGCTATTTGCTACGATCCATTTAACCTTCCTCCTGCCCCCTTCCCTCCTCTTCCCATCTCTTCTCATTCTTTCTTTCTCATTCTTTTTCTTCTTTTCTCTTCTTTTGGGTTGTCTGGATTTCTCTTCCATATTATTTTTTTCCTATTACTAGTATGAAAATATACACTTGGTTTTTAGTATTATATATGTTACTCAAGTTATTTAAATATATTTTACTTAACACTGTAAATATTTAATCTATATTTTACCATCTCATTATAATTTTACTTTCCATTTTATTTCATATAATATCATTTAGTACTTTTGCTTTAACTTGGCTTTATACCACAAATTAGACTTTACTGTTATTTGTTTAGTATTTTAAACATTCATATTTAACATTTTCTTTCTCGATTATTCCTTCTTTTATTATAGACTTTCCATATGGGGTCATTTTGCTTCTCTTCTGAACATGTTCTTTATAAAGAATGTAGATCAGTTAGTAGCAAGGTCTCACAGATTTTATTCTTCTAAAATATTTTTATTTTGCTCTTATTTTTGAAAGACAACTTTTCTCAGTGTAGAATTCTAGGTGATAGTATATCTTATTCTCTTAGCTCATTGAAGATAATATTTCATCATATTTAAATTTCTCAATGTTTGTTGTCTTTTATTTTTTGAGTGATCTTTTCTTTATAGCTGCATTTAAGTTATTCCTTTGGTTTTTGATTTTCACTATTGTGCATCTAGGTGTGTGTTAGAGCTTCGTGAATCTAAAAATGGCATTTTAAATCATTTTTGGAAATATTTCAGCCATTATACTTTTAATTATGGACTCTTCCCCTTCTTCTCTGCTGTTTCCTCTGGAACTCCTATTAACTTGTGTCAAGCCTTTCCTCTATAGCTTTGAAGGGTGTTTTCATCTCATATAGTTCCCTATATTTATTTGCTGCATCAATCTTCCAGCTCACCTAAGTTATGTCTTAGTCTTCTGACTGAACAGTTATTTCAGTTTGCATTTTTAATTATAGTTTTTCCTCCATATAATTCTTTTTTTAAAATTGGCCTGGTTAATTTAAATATATGCATTTTTCTTTTAATATTTGTTTATTTTGTTTGTTTGAATCTCATAAATGCATTATACTTAAAAATAAAAAGAAAACTGTCAACAAGTATTTCCCATTAATGTACAGGCATAAATCATAAAATAACTAATAAATCAAAGTCAACAATATATATAAAAGAATACAATATGATCAAATAGGATTTATTATTCCACAAATATGGAGTTAGATTAGCATTCAAAAAATTAATGTAATTTGCCATATTAACAGACTAAAAAAGAAAAAATGTGATCATCTCAAGAGATGCAGAAAAGACATCCAATAAAATTCAGCATCCATTCATGATAAAAACTTATCAAGTTAGGAATAGAAAGGAGCTTCCTTAACCTGATAAAGGGAGTCTACAAAAAAAAAAAAAAAAACCCTAGAACTAGCATCATATTTAATGGTGAATGACTGAATCAAGAACAGATTAAGGTGTCTGCCCTTACCGCTTCCAGGAAACATTACATGGAGGCCTTCTCCAGTGCAGTAAGGCAATAAAAGGAAATGAAGGATATATAGATTAGAAAGGAAGAGGTAAAACTTTGTTTATAGACAACATGGAAAATGGTTGTCTATGTTGCTAATCATAAGGAATCCAATAAAAGAGTACTAGAACTAATAAGTGAATTTAGCAAGGTTGAAGAATACAAGTTCAATAACTAAAAGTCAATTGTATTTCTGTATCTTGCAATGAAAAAATGGAAATTAAGTATGTTCATGGAAAGATTTATAATAGTATCAAAAATATTAAATACCTGATATAAGAACCCAAATATATAAAATAATATGTAGGGTGTTATTTAACAAATTATGTGCAAGATGTGAACGGTGACAACTATAAAACATACTGAGAGAAATCAAAGAAGACTAAATAAACCAATAGATGTACTGTACCCATGAATTGGAAATCTCAATATTATTAAGGTATCATGTCACAAGTTGATCTACAGCCTTGATGCAATTCCTATCAAATTCCAAAGAGGCTTTTTTGGGAATGGAGACTAACAAACTGACTGTAAAATTTATAAGGATATACAAAGGACCTTGAATAACCAAAACAATTTTGAAGGAAAAAAAGTTGGAGGACTTACATCCTCTCTGATTTCAAGGCTCTAAAACTACAGTTAAGCAAGGAAGTATGGTATTTGAATAAAGATAGTATATAGATCAATGGCATGTAATAGAGAGTTCAGAAATTGATCCATAAATGTAAACTCAAAATATTTTTCTTTACAAAGATGCCAAGGTAACTCAATGGAAAAGGATAGTCTTTTCAACAAATGGTGCTGTGATGATTAGATACCTGTTATCTACAAAGTTGAACCTTGACCTTTCACACCATAGCAATAAGCAACTTGAAATGCATCATAGTCAATTGCTTATTGCTAGTATGCAGAAATAAAATTGATCTTTGTTTATTGACCTTGCATTCATCAACCTTGCTAACTTATTCTAGTAGTTTTTTATAGATTCCTTACAAATATCTGCATAAACAATCATGTTGTCTATAAATAGAGTTTTCCTCCTTCCTTTCTAATCTATATGCCCTTCATTCCTTTTTTTTTTTTTTTTTAACTAGAAGAGATGAGCACAGACTTCTTACTTTTTGTGGTTTTTCTGGTCTTAGGTAGAAATCTAAGAGCTGGAACTATAAAACATACAGAACAATATGCTAGGGAAAATCTTAATGAAATTTGATAGGTAAAGATTTTTTAGATAGGATATAGAAAGCATGAACCAAAAAAAAAAAGAAAGAAAAAAGTAGATAAATTAGACTTCAGATTACAAACTTTGCTCCTTAAAAGACTCTTTTTGGCAAAGTGGGGACCAAAGGGAGGCCCAAACTTTACCTGTACAATGACCACTTGTATACCTAACCCTGAATTGTAACCTACATCTTTAAAATAAAATAAAGACATTTTAATAAAATGAAAAGGCAAGCCATAGGTTGAAAGAAAATATTGATAAAACATATATCTGACCCGTTATCAGATCTAATTATGTAATCATTCAAAATGTGTAGGGTATCCTTATATTACAATATATGTATGTATGTATATGTGTGTATATATACATAAATGTAAAGAATATATAAAGTGCACAATTCTGTAAAAAAAAAAATGGGCAAAGATTTGAGCAGACACTTGATTGAAAAAAATATGCAGATGGCCAATAAGTATGTGAAAAACTTCTCAACATGATTAGTCATTAGGGAAATGAAAATTAAAACCACAGGATACCACTACATACCCTCTAGAATGCTAGAATTAAGACTTGACAGTACCAACTTTTGGCAAAGATATGGAGCAGTAAGAACTCTAATATATTAATGGTTGGATTACAAAATGAGGCAGTCATTTTAGAAGACAGTGTGGCAGTTTAAAAAAAAAATAAGCATACACTTTTACCATATGAATCAGCAGCTTTATCCCTAGGCTTTTACCCAAAAGAAATGAAATCATATATTCTCACAAAGACTTACTTATAAATGTTTATAGTAGGATTGTTTCTAATAGCTAAAAACTAAAGAAAGCCAGAACAGAATTGGAGAGGACAAATTGTGTTGTATCTATAAAATGGAATACTACTCAGCAATAGAAAGAAATGAACTACTGATATGTGCTGCAACATGGATGAATTTCAAAAGCATTTTACTAAGTGAAAGAAATTAGACACAGAAGAGCTCTATACTCATAAGTCTGGGCAACTTGGCGAGACCTCATCTCTATAATAAATCAAAAAATTAGCCGGGCGCGTTAGTTCCAGCTACTTGGATGGCTGAGGCGGAAGGATCGCCGAAGCCCAGCAGGTCAAAAATAAAAAATAAAAATAAGTCTGTATGTATGAAACTCTAGAAAAGGGAAAAGGGGTACCAACTATAAAAAGACTGAAAGGAACTTTTTGTGGTGATGGAAATGTCTTATCCTGATCATTGTGGTGGTTACACAAGTGTATATATTTGTCAAAACTTGTCAAATTATACAGTTAAAAATGGTGAATTGCATAGTATGTAAATTCTACTCCAATAAAGATGGTCCCCAAAACTGAAAAATAAAAAAAGGAAGATTGGAATGTGATTTCAGCAGTTGCAAACAGTGTGACCAAAAGCACAAAAAGGAGAGAACAGGTATCCTAATTTAGCAGTATAGTATAAAATATTTTAGGAAATGAATTTTATTTTGTAATTTTATTTATTATTATGGATTCCTTTTGCTCTTAACTAGTTTAAGTAATGAAATAAGCAAGTCTTTGTAGTGTGCCTAAAAAGATGACAATTTTAAATAAAGATAAAATTAATAGATTTTTAGAGAACAATTCACCCAATTCCCTCGTTTCTTATCCTCCTTCTCCTTTTCTTTTTGTGTTTGAACAGAAGTCCATATAATGCTTGATGGCCTTTTACCTCCTGACACCTATTTTAGATTCAATCCTGTAATGTGTGAAAACATACCTCTAGATGAAAGTCGAAATGAAAAGCTGGATCAGCTGCAGCTGGAAGGGTTGAAATACATAGAAAGAAATGAACACAAAATGAAAAAAGTTGCAAAAATATTAAGTCAAGAAAAAACAACTCTGCAGAAAATTAATGATTGGATAAAATTAAAAACTGACATGTATGAAGGCCTTCCATTCTTTTCAAAACTGTGATGAATGTATGTATATCTTCTCATAAATGAAGACCCATTCACAAGATAAGATCCACGAAGTTCAACAAGGAATTGTGGGGTTCAACATGAGTTAACTTTGACATTCTATTGAATTCTGGGGAATCCTGAAAAAGACGGTGCTTCAACAAGCTTGCACAGCACAAAGGATATGCTTGGTTACAGAATTCATATGGGAATTAAGATTTTAAGAGGTTAATAATTAAGTTTTAGAACTCTTATTGTGCTAGTTGGTTTTAGTAGATATTGGTGTTATATTGTTTGATGTTTGAAAATGTATTAATATATGTGCCAAATAAACTGAAAACTATCATACTTTGTATTTTTGCTTTAGTCATCATAATCATGTTGAATTTATGTGATCATTGATTTTATTTAATATGGAAAAGCTGATTCTTAAATTTACATTACTTAATGTCTTCACTTTCTGCATTCTGCAAGCCACATACTGCCTTTTATTGTAATATCATCTAAATAAACACAGAATGGGATCTTCTCTATTAAAGTACTTTTACATTTGAAGTATGAAAGAACCAGATACTGTTTTCTATTCAAAATGTGCTTAATTCAGTATTGTTTGGTTAAAAAAGATAGGTGAAGTTCCAATCCACCACTTTTGTCCTCTGAAATTTCAAAATAATGACATGTGTAATTTCTAGATCTAGTTCTAGCTTATCATTTCCTATTATAAAATTGTTTTAATTTACTGACAAAATATTCCTATCACTAACAAAAATAAACTATTGAAATAATCTGTTGTTAGAGGGCTAATGTCATTTTTAAATTATATATTCATAAAATAGCTCCCCATTTCTTTGTAGCACTTGCATACACCTGTCAGCAGGATGCTTAAGTCAGTTAGGCTCGTTTTACCTTAACTCCTTCGAAGCATCTGGATTTCACAGAAGGTAATAACGTGTGTACCTACCTAAAATATTGTTTATGTCAAGCAAATTCATCTTTGTTGTGTTATCTCTCAATTTGCTCTGTAAGTCCTACATCCTGTTCAGATTTCTCAAGAAAGATGAAACAAATGTAAGTGCCCTTCACTTTAGATGTATAAACTAAAGCTAAACCCTGTTGCCTAGGTTGTCATGTTGCTTCTTTGCAGAGGCCATGAAGTGTGGTTTAGAGAGTGATAAAGTGAGTTGATAGTCTTGATACTCATTCTGGCTCTGCTGCAAAGCCCTTCTATCTGTGACCTTAAGGAAGGCAGACAGCCTCTGGGCTTCAGATATTTCATTTGTAAAATAAAAGCTAGCTCTAAGTTTTTGTAATATCCAAATTACAGTTTTTAGAAATAACATAAGAAACTCCCAGTGATTTCTAAAGATATAGACCACAAATATGCGCAATTTAGTATGCAAGTAGGACAACTTGTAAGTGTAAGAAAAATACAACTAATTAGAAATCAGAATATTTCTGGGAATTCTTTATAATAAGGCAAATTTCAAGCACAGTAAAGTAATATTGTAAGCTTATTGTAAGGTAATACTTGTCCTATACTGAGGCAGTTCATCTGTTTTACAGCTGAAGGTAACTCTGTCCCTTGTTTGTGCTTGGTTTTCCATCTTCAACACTACAATATGCAAGTGAACTCTGGCCACAGCAGCTTTCTTAAACCACAAAGCGTAGCATCTAAGTATGTGCCCATGTCCCTGTCCCGATTTCTTCAGCTCTTTTCCCTCTCCAACAAAGGCACATCCATTTGTGTACCAGTTTTCAGTCATTCTTGTCCCCATTTGTACTCGAAACTGGTTATCTGAAGAACTGTAATTCACCTGAGATAACCTTCATTTTATAATACAGTGCTTTCTTTGTCTAGAAGCAACCCAAAAAGCAAATGCTACAAACGTACAAGAGAAAGAAGAGATGTGAAAATGGATTTTTAGCCCCATGTAGGTAAAATATCTGCCCTTTTCAAAGAAGCAGAGAGGAGGGTCTATTTTATAAAATATAATAAATTCCTCATCAATTATATTTTTTAAAATATAGAATAAAAATCGTTTTGATGCTCAGGCTTTCTTGGGTGTCTCAAAAGACTTATCTCTCCAGTAAATAATACATTGGCAAATCACAAAAGGCCATCAGGCAATTGAAGGGATAGAGAGGAAACTTACAACTTTGTTTTGGTGATAGGGAGGGGCTCCCCAACAGGTAGTGACAGCTGCCTCCCCTTTTATTTTATTTATCTATTTATTTATTTTGAATTGAAGTCTCAATGTGTCACCCAGACTGGAGTGCAGTGGCACGCTCCCGGCCACCACAGCCTCGACCTGCTGGGCTCCGGCGATCCTTCCCCTCAGCCTTCCAAGTAGCTGAAACTACAGGTGCGTGCTACCACACCCGGCTAATTTTTTGATTTATTGTAGAGATGAGGTCTCGCTAAGTTGCCCAGGCGGGTCTCGAACCCGCGGGCTCAAGCAATCCACTCACCTTGGCCTCCCAAAGCATGGGATTACAGGCTGAGCCACCAAGCCCGGCCAAGCTGCCTCCCCTTTTAGAGAGCTACTGATGATGAGTAGCTAGGACCCCTAAAGTTCAAAGCTTAGAACTTTGTCTGACCTACTACGTCCTAGAAATAGTTCTAGTCAGTTTTTAATATTGCACAAGCATCTGTGCCATTAATGGACTATAACATCACTAACATTTGAGTGCTTACTGAGTAACAGGAACTAGGCTGACAGGCTACACATATTAGCACACTTAATTGTCACAATATGCGTATGAGGTGAATATCATTAGCCCTTTATCAGAAAAAAAAAAAAAAAGTTGCCCAAGATAATCATAGCTGAGTGGTAGTGCTAGGACCAGTCCATTTTCTTAGCCACAACTTTTCCTATCTCTCTTTCCTAGAATGTCCTTTCCTGGAATGTTGTGAAGCCACTTCAAATCTAGTTTACTAAATTGAATCTGTGAAATTTTGCATTTAATCATTGAAAAAATATACTCATCTCAATAAATGACATCTCAGTTTTTGACTTCAGACTGTTTTTTTTAAAAATAGAAAAATGTTCTGACGTCAAATGGTGTGACTACTCCTCCTTGTCTCTTTAACACAGTGGTTCTCTACTTGCAGTGATCTTACCCATCTTCC
Source organism: Tarsius wallacei (assembly GCA_963574415.1). Lineage (NCBI taxonomy): Eukaryota > Metazoa > Chordata > Mammalia > Primates > Tarsiidae > Tarsius > Tarsius wallacei. The sequence continues at coordinate 12,347 of CAUYQG010004921.1, forward strand.
TGGAAGGTTTGCAAATCTGGAGGTGAGGAGAAGGGAGATTGGGGGAACTACCAGCATTTGGTACTTCAGGAGATAGAGATGGTAGACATTATGGAATGCACTGGGCATGGGGTGGCCCCTCATAATGAAGAATACTTCTACCCAGAATACCAACATTTCTCCCTTTAAGAAACCCAGAGCTGTTTATCCACAGAATGCAAGTAATTCTTCCACAAGAAACTGAAGGCATGCTTTGCCCAGTTAGTGTGCATAAGCCATTTGTAAAATTCCATTCTGGTTCAATCCCAACAGGAATTATTTTTGCATTCATTTCTCCTTCTGCCAAGTTTAAATACAACTGAACTGTTCACTTCATCTCACTTTTTTGGAGCAAATCTATGGCAATTACTCTTCTGTGACGAGGAAATAGGAAGGAGAAGGATCACATTAAAAAACAGTTTGTTCTGTTCCTGGCAGGAGCTGTCCACTATCCAAAAAAGATTCATAGAGTACAGATGTCCCTGGACTAAACTGTTTGTATGTGTTGGTCCAAGGGTTTGATAAATGTGGCTCTCTCAGAAGTCACACTGATTGCTTTGTTCATTATAACTTTTTTTAATGGATGCTAGTAGATTGAAATTCATCACACTCCACAGATATGCATTATTTGGGTAATTGGTTAAAAATAAAGTATTGACTATAATGTTGACTTAATCTTTAATCTTAATACAGGCTCATTGCTTGCCTCTTGACAATACAAATTGTGAGATGTACTTTAAAGATTTCAGCCTGATTGAATATGAACAGGTTACATGGTCCAAGATGGTTGGATGTTCCAGTAATGGTTGTGGCTAACATTTATTGCTATTTAATCTTCACAGCAAACGTATAAGGAAGGCACTATGGTTATTCCTACTTTATTTAGTAGCACTGAGATGTTGACGATAGTGAGAAAAGTCATATTTCTTGACTGCTTACTCAATATCAGTGGGAAATGATAGACCATATTATGAACTTAACTTTATAGCAGTCTTTCCTAAATTGTCTAGAATTGCAAATACTCATTATCCTTTCAGTATCCTTTCAGATATTGTATTCTAATCTGCATCATGTTTTAATGCCTGATTTGTATTACGTAGGCAATTTTCAAACATCATACCAAGATAAACATACCCATCTAAAAGAAGAGTAAAATCGTAAGTTAACCACTGCTACTTGGGAGCACTCTTTCTCATAGCATACACTACTACTGACTATGTTTGTAAAAGACAAAGTGATTAACAACAATCCAAAATCCATCCAGTTATCTGAGAAGAAAAGAAGACTACATCATCTTATATTAATTATATTACATTGTATGCCCAACATACCTTAATCCAAAACAGTAATGTAGCAATTTAATTAAATTGGCTGTCAAAATAATTTTAAAAGAACATGAATGCAATTAAAAACAACCCACACCTTGCCCAAACAACAGAATACTCAAAAGGGAAAAAGAAAAGCCACCAAATGTTGCATGCCAAGATACACATCTCCTATATAAATACACATTCACCTGCATGAATTTTGCAAAAAGCAGCGTCTTATCTTCCATTCTGTTGTGTGCAACTGGTCCACATTTTTAAAAAACAAGATGTTCTAGGGTAACACATTAATTGTGCTTTTGTGTTTATGGTACCACGTATGACCACTTCAGGGAATTCTTAATCAAACGGCTTTCAAATTGAAAAAGTTAAACAAAGCCAGAGTAATTGACACCTTTCTCTGCCTTTCAGATTTGGTCTTAAAAACACATGTTTTTAAAATAATGCAAGTAGGGGACGGAGAGAAGATGGCGGCGGGACAGCCTGGTCTGTGAGACGCTCCGCAAGGAAGAACACAGAGAGCCTCTAGCTGTCTCTCCGGGGGCTGCGGATCCCACCGTTGGCAGCCCACTGTTCACGCGGAACTCGGTGGTCACTGCTGCTGAGATATCACGCCGATCTGGACAGCCTGAAGCTGCGGATAGAGCAGCCGCTGCAGCCACCACCTCAGTAGCGCCATTACAGATCACCTCTCCCATGCCGGAGGTGATCCACGACTTCAGACTCTGAAGCTTCTCCAAGCAAGATCTGCTGAGAGCGCTGCTGACTCCACTGCCACTGTGACACCCAGCCAGGCCGTGGGCCTGAGGCAGGATCCTATCTCCAGTTTTTCCTAGGTTCAAGGAGCGGACTCTCGCTCAGTACACTCTCCATTTTGGGGCGGAGCAACTGAGGCAACCCGGAGCAGTGAGATAGCACCACCTGCTGGCGACTCAAGGTAACAACACCGAATCGGGCAACAACAAAAAAAGACACAGGCCAGACTAGTAAACTGGCTGCAGACC
>CAUYQG010004929.1:0-15546 GCA_963574415.1 Tarsius wallacei
TGAAGCCAGGCTCGGTGGCTCAGCCTGTAATCCCGCGCCTTTGGGAGGCTGAGGTGAGTGGATTGCCTGAGCCTGCGGGTTCGAGACCCGCCTGGGCAGGCGAAACCTCATCTCTACAATAAATCAAAAAATCAGCCGGGGTGATAGCGCACGCCTGTAGTTCTGGCTACTCGGAGGCTGAGGCGGAAGGATCGCCGGAGCCCAGCAGGTCGAGGCTGCGGTGGCCGGGAGCGGCCACTGCACTCCAGTCTGGGCGACAGAGTGAGACTCCAACTCAAAAAAAAAAAAAAAAAAGAAATAATTATGAAATTCAGGACATTTCTACTAGCCAAAAGTCACAAGAAGTGCTCTTCTAAGTCATATTTACATATAATAGGAATATATTACAAGTAAATTAGTTTCCATTAAAATGAAATACAAATAAATATCTATGTTGGTGTCAGAAGTGTAAGCAAAGGCATAATTACAAATTTTCTAGTTCTTCATTTTCTTATCGGCTAAATGTTTGAAATTATATCTTGTCAGTCCTGTCTTGATGAAAACATTTTTTTCATTCTGACTTATAAAGATCACTTTATTGCCTAGACATTTACATGGGGATAACATTTAATTTTAATTTTAATAAATATTAGGCTAACACTGTGCACAAAACATGCTTTCACACACACACATTACAGAAACAAAAATCTGATTACTACATGTACTCACTCATAAGCGGACCCTGAATATTTATCATAATACTATAAGAAAGGGATTGGCAGTAGTGGGACACTGTCAGGGGAGGTAGTAGGTGTCACGTAACATCAATAAGAGTATCTGACTTTACCTGTAAGATGACCACTTATGTACATAAACCTGAATTGTACCCCACGTCTTTAAAAACAAAACAAAACAAAGAGCACATTATAAAATCTGGCTTGTAATTTCTAAAAGGCATCAAGGTAGTGCAGAAAGAGAACTAATTTAATACTTAGCTAACTGGAAAAATTGGAATTATATGTCCTTGTGGAGAGGTAAAGGAGACCAAAGTCAAAGATCTTGGGCCCAATGCTTTCTTGTGCCACTGACTATCTTCACAGGATAGTTCCTCAAAATATAGTGTGTTTCAGTTTCCGCTTCTGTAAAATTAATAGTTTCTGATCTGTTTCTTATACAGTTATTCGAAGACTCAAACTATGTAATATACAAGAAAGGAATTTTCATATTTTAATGCATTAATTGATACTAGTCAACATTACTATTTTCCCCAGTTTGAGCAATAAAAGTGTAATCATGAGCATATTACTCAAGCAAGCATAATTTTTTTCACACAATTAAATTAAGAGATTGAAAGGCATGACCTTATCTAATTTTAAAACTATATGCTTTCATTGTTAATTCAATGACATAAACACCGCCTCTTTTGACTGATTAGAATTTTATTTTATGAGTCTTTGAGAAAAGAAATCCATGTTAATTACTAATTATTTAAAAGTCTAGTAGGATTACCTGATATATTCCTGGCTTTGATTCAACTTCTTGGAAAGATATTTCAAAGCTTTTTGACTTGGAAAAGTGGAATAAGAAATAGTTGCAGGGTATTCTGTTTCTTCACAAGAAACAGGGCAGCTAGAATTATGTGTTCCCATTGTACACAATTCCTTATATTCAATGTGGTCTGAAACGAAAATTAGGACAGGGAATTCAGAGAGGAGAAATACTTCACAGTGGGGAGGACAGAGCTTTTTAAAGTTTATACTTTCATTTTCAATGCTGAAAACAAGTAGTTAACAAATTCTATCACTGCTTTTTTAACAAGCGGTGTTTATATTTTACTTTGAATTCAGCAAGGGAGAGAGATTATAAAGCACCTTAACTGTTATCTTTGAATTCTTTGAGTCACTGGGTTGGGATCATTATTAGAAATAAGAAATTCTTTTTAGGAAGTCTCCGGATCTATTTCCATAAAATATCAGATATTTAGACAGGAGAAAGAACGTTGTTTGTGTGACATCGTGTCACTTTGAGTGGAACTTTCAAGCATAATCCTGAAAGCCAATGACTCGGGTTTAAATTAAACTAATCTTCAGATTTGCCTCAACATACGTGAAATGTGCTGCTGGGTATTTACAATCTCTTATTTTTGTAGACACAGTAACTTGTAAATCAGTCACTGAGGCTCTATGACTTCTGTCCTCTCTTGGCTCCTTTAGAGCAACCAGGCTATCCATGCAAATGTGTACTGGAAAAAGCCCTGTGGGATGTAGTGACAGTTCCAGCTTCCCTTTGGATCACCTCCCAGTCCATTCTCATGCTAGATATTTAGGTTCATGTTATTCCTTTGGGTCTTGATAATGACACGCAATGTTCTTGTGTGCCAGTTGTTCACCAAAATCTACTGGTTACTGACCAACTTTGGGTTTGTTTTTCAGGCTCTAACTTTTCCTTCTTCAGGGCATAACTTTTGCATGTATCCACTAGTTCTTTAAGACAACTAGTGATGACCACCACTCTTTCCCCACACTCACACATTCGCATATACATACTCTCACACGTTCATACACTCACACACTCACATACACATACTCTCACACACTTATACACTCACACACACACTCTCACATATGCATACTCTCATACACACAAACACACACACACTCTTCTGACCTTATCCCACAACAGCTCCTGCAGAACTGCATTCATGGATTTTTTCCCCCCAAAGTCTCCCTCCTGCCTCCATCAGGGATAGGAAATCAGAAGAAATTTGGCAACAGCATTTCAATTCTATTGGCTAGTAAAATGACATTTGCACATTCAGCATGTGAGCTATAAAAAATATGAGATTCTTTCTACTCATACCCGTACTTTGAAATATTTTGCAAACATTAAAAATAACCTTTTAAATCTATTCCTGCTGTCCTGGAGATATTTCCGTAATGGGTTAAAAGAGCAAATTTTACAGAAGGGCATATACTAAGATTGCATATTTAATAAAATGACCAATGATAATAATCAATAATAATATGAAGCTATATATGTGGAAAAAGTTATGGTGAAATACACTAGAGTGTGAACATTGATGGGGGGATTAAGATAAGAGGTATGCAAGAAAGAAAGTCTGTTTAAGAAGAAGTCCACAATAAATATGACATGTATGACTATGATTCCATTTATTGAAAAATTATAAATACACTGTAGGTACAATAAAATTAATGAATAAAAGGACTGTTCCCAAACAATGAGAGTAATGCAAATCAGTGATGCAACTTCTACTGATTGTCACATGATTTGTTTTCTATTTAATAATGTTTAACTGTTCACAACAGACATGTTTTATTTATGCAATAAGAAAACATGTCACAATAAACACATTTTATTTACATAATTTTAATTGTGTAAGGCTATTTTGATTATAAAATGCAAAATTTTTTAAAGTTATGAAAACTTTATAAAGACTTAGAAATAAAAATCAAATTATCTTGCCATTGCTTTGTCACTGTGTATCTTTAATTCAAATGTGTCTTAAAATCAGAGATTTTGGTTCTTTGTTTTTATTGTTTATGTATGTAAACTACTGTCTAAAAACATCTTAATAAACTCTTTTATATTCTATATTCTGTTTTATTTCTGGCCTAACCATAGTGTGATTTAATGTTTTGTATTACCTCTAACCTGAAAATAAAGAAAGTAAATTAAACCACTTACCAAGTATAGGAGAAACACAGTTGTAGTATTTTTGTAAGTCACATTCTATCCCATTTCCTTAAAAACAATAAATGTAACATTGAGACTTTACATTTTGTAAAAAGTGACCTAAAGACAAAAATTCCTTTCTTACCTACATCCATACATCTATCCATATGAACATTTTTTTTTTAAGTATGCAAGCAGGCTAGCACCCAACAAAATAAATGTTGGAAGAAAGAATAATGTTTTCATTTTTTTCTAACTTTCTATCGTTCTTTATCCTTTACCACTCTAAAATCTCTAAGTGGTAATAATTTTAAAATGTTGACAGCTTTTAAATATTACATTATAACATAAATGCAAAATTACTTTCACGTTTATGATCATATTTGATTCTGCTCTTAATCCTGTTATACACACGCACACATATGACAAGTGTATGTGGCTGTGTATACACATTTGATGGATAGACATATATATGTGTGTGCATATATGTATGTGTATATATATGTATGTATGTGAGTGTGTATTTATATTTGTTGAGCTGCCACTCTAAGGGTAGAGAGGGGGCTGATAAGTACCAGTATTTATTAAGCACCTGCTATAGACCTTGAGACAAGTCATTAAATCAATATGTATCAGAGCCAGTTTTAATCCTAGGCTGATTCCAAAGTCTTAGCTTTTCAGCCTTAATACAGTATTTGTCTATTGCTATAGATCACGTGGTCTCTGAGGTTAGCCACAGTGTTTAGTTAATAATCCTGAAAATAATCAAGAAAATGAAGGAAGTATAAAAAAGAGAAACTACCTCCAACATTAAGTTAGGAAAAACCTCCCTTTTTCCAAATTGTGCCTAAATTCTGACAGTATTATATCTTCCATTATAAAGAACAATGAAATTTTGGAAACAACGCATGTCTGAAAAGCTTATTTTGGAGACTTCTTCCACAAGTTGTTTGTGGAGGTCCCTAGTTAATTCCTATAATGTTTAGAAGCTTCAGGTTCTGCATCAACAAATAGGTGTAGAGTATTATATGACCACATAAGACAACATTCCTGAACGACACATGTCTAAAAAGCTTCTTTTGGAGATTGCTTCCATAAGAAGTTTGTGGAGGCCCCTAGCTGATTCCTGCAACGTCTAGAAGCCTCAGGTTCTGCATCAACGAGTAGGTGTAGAAGGTTATATGACCACATAAGACAACATTCCCGAAAGTATTTGGTATCCCCTGAAGTTGATGCAAATGTCACACTTTTGCGTTTTATATGGCATCTTGCCTAGTTTCTGAATCATATTAGTTATTCAGTTTGCATTTAATAAGAAATAATGCAATTTAAAATCATACACATTATTCTGCTTGAATCAATTCAGACTTGTTTCCAGTAACGCTGCAAGTAGAATTGGGAATGACAAGAGTCAGAGTTATCAGTTTTAAAGAATGGCAGTTTTTGGACGGGCCAGAGATCAATAAAATCTGGATTCTAGAAAGATGGAAATGATAATTCCAGAAATCCTTGAGAAATGGTTTGGCAGGAGGATAATTTTGTTACAAAGAAAGGTAGAGTTAGAATATGTGAACTGTGTGTGTGCGCGTGCGTGTGTGTGTGTGTGTGTGTGTGTGTGTGTGTGGCGGGGGCAGGGGGCAACCGTGGCAAACCTGAAGAGCCAAACAGGTTTTAATGTGCTCCCCTTTAGGGATATGATGAGGGAAGGGGATGAAGGAAACCTGAAAAAAGATATTCAACATTTATATGGATTATATTATGTGCTAGGCACTTTTTAAACCACCTAATACTTCTTTCAATCTTTACAACAACCCTAAGAATAGAACTATTATTTTCCCTATTTTACAGCAGGAGAGGGGTTAAGTCACTTGTACAAGATCACCAGGGAGAGAAATCGTAGAGATGATTTGAGTAACCTGGGTGAGATCCAGCTCTGATTCACCCCACTCTGTTGCTTCCTTGGATGCCTGTTCATACCCACTGTTCTGAAAGTGTTTCAAACCTTATGCAAAGGAGACTTGAAGTTCCCTTTCCAGTCTTTCTAAACAGTGAATTCTTCAGGACCTGCAAGTCATATACAATCCTCTTTCTTTCAAAATTGAGAAAACTTGGACATGCCATTTTAGATATTTGAGAGCATTTGATTTAGCCTTTGGGAATAAGAATTGGGGACGCACCCTAACAACACAATTTCTTTTCAGGAAAGCTCTGTTGTAATTTTATGATGTAAAACTTGTCCTTTAAGGTTGTTTTTGGCATATGGATAATTTGCCATTGCTTTGTCACTGTGTATCTTTAATTCAAATGTGTCTTAAAATCAGAAATTTTGGTTCTTTGTTTTTATTGTTTATGTATGTAAACTACTGTCTAAAAACATTTTAATGAACTCTTTTATACTCTATATTCTGTTTTATTTCTGGCCCATCCATAGTGTGATTTAATGTCTTGTATTACCTCCAAGCAACTTTGAAATATATTTACTGATATTTACTTTTATATCCCATTTTAGGGAAAAATGATATGTTGGTTTCCTATATTTCAAATTAAGTAAATATAATCAAATGAGGAGCAAGTCGTTGTTCTTTATTTACCAGGAAGCAGAAAAGGCAAACATCCACATTGCTTTTCTATGTGCTGGGCTTTACATTCCTTCAAGCAACCAGACGTGCTGTAGGTCCTAAAGCTATGTAGCCTGATGTTAGGATCGCATTCTCCCCAAGGGTATTCTTGATGAACTGTCTTGAGATAAAATAAACACCTGGATCAGGAGATTTATCTAAGTCAACCTACCCATTTTCATCAGAAAGGCTGATAAACATTTCTACTTTTCTCTCAGAACTCTTTGATTTTTAAAAGGGTGACATTTGCTTATTTTGCCTGCTCTGTAAACCTGAAAGGTAAGTATAAGAGTGATCCTTTCATGTATATCTCAAATGTTAATCAATAAAGTCAGACAGACTGAGTATTCTAAAAATTAACTGATATAATAAAAAATAATCTAGGTAAATGTTATATTATCATATCAATCAGCACACCTACAAAATAGCAATGAAAATCATACCAAAAACAAACCAAAAAAAAGATCCTTTATTGAGCACCTTTTATGTGCCAGGCAACATGGTAAGTGCTTTCTTTATGATACTTCACTTAAACGCTGTTAGTATGAAAGGAAAGTATTTCCCCCTTCTGGGAATATACCCAGAAGAACTCAAATCATTCTACAGAAAAGATACCTGCACATGCATGTTTATTGCAGCACTGTTTACAATAGCAAAAATATGGAACCAACCGTGCTGTCCATCAAAAGTGAAATGAATTTTTTTAAATGTGGTACATATACATGATGGAATATTATGCAGCCATAAAGAGGGCAGAATTACAGACTCTGCAGCAACTTGGATGGATTTAGAGACTATCATACTCAGTGATCTATCACAGAAACAAATAAATAAATACATCATGTTCTCACTCATAAGTGGGTCCTGAACATGTACCACAGTATTACGAGAGAGGGATGGGTAGCAGCAGGACACTACGTGTGTGTAGGGTGGTAGAGGGAAAGGGTGGGAGGGGCATAACATCACTAGGTACCTGATCCTAAACCAGGGGAAGTGAGGACCAGTGGAACTTCACCTGCACTTAGACCACTTATGTACCTAATCCTGACTTGTACCCCACGTATTTAAAATAAAATAAAGGAGGAAAAAAAAAGGAAAGGAAAGTATTACTCCAGTCCCAATTGATCAGAGAAGAGATGCAAATTTAGAAAGCCAAATAAGGAAATTAAGACAATGCAAACCTGCCAGACCAGCCTGACTCCAAGATTCATGCTCTTCCCACTTTAATTTTCTCCTTCTGAGATAGTCCCATTGAAGTATCACCTCATACTGGCTGGCCTTTTCAATTTCTAATGAAATTTAAAGTTACCTTGGATTTGACAGGCTTCCCTGCTTTCACTATTTCTATTAAATATGTGCCTCCAAATAAAGGATAAGAATCTGAAATGGGCTGCTCATGGTGACTCAAGTCTATAATCCCAGCACTTTGGGAGTCCGAGGCAAGAGATTGCCTGAGCCCAGGGGTTCGAGACCAGCCTGGGTACCCTGGCGAGACCTCATCTCTACAATAAATCAAAAAAGTTAGCCGGGCATGGTAGCGCACACCTGTAGTTCCAGCTAGTTGGAAGGCTGAAGCCAAAGGATCTCCTGAGCCCAGAGGTTGAGACTGCGGTGGCCATGAGTATGCCACTGAACTCCAACCTGGGCAACAGAGTGAGATGAGACTCCAACTGAAAACAAACAAACAAACAAAAAAGGAATCTGAAATGAAATTTTGGAATTTCCAGTGGTGTTCTAAAGCATGGGAGAAAAGGGTTTTCAGTGAACAGTATTATTTATGTATTTTTAAAACATACCTCACTTCATACTACCTCATACTACCTACATACTACCTCACCTAATTCAAACTCTACGTCTCTGGAACATTTACCTTCACTTGGCGAATGGTCACCTGTGCATGCATCCCCACAGGTGAGGATAAGCCTAAACCATCAAACTGTGGCACCTTTTTCGGTGAATGGATAACAAAGATGATCCCAGCATCAACAAAACCAAGAGTGGGGTTATCAGTGAATTCCTCCTGAAACAAAAATACATTTTCCCCAAAAATGCAAATTGACTGTAACAGTTCTGTACAAATTTAGGATTTAGCTTTATCATCTCACGGTAGCTTTTGATTTACCTGAAATCAAATATCTTATATTAAAAGTCAATCTCTTTTTGTCTGAAAAGTGTGAAAATTAAACATCTAAGACAGACTTCTCATGGGTTTCTATGGTTTTCTCTGGATCATTTTTCTCCTAAGACACAAGGCGTAAGTATATGTGGTGACTGTTATCATCATTTTTCCTCTAGTCCTCTCTTTACCTCCTTGCCTAATAGTTGCTTGCTTCTTCCTCGCTGATTCATTTGTTTTAGAAAATCATTTGGCATTCTTCTTCCCTGGCCTTATTTAAATTTCATATTCATTTTCCCATAAGAATGCATATTTACACCATTTCATTAACACCAATGTTATTTTTATATAAGCCTTATGTCAGATGAAGAAGTGTAAAACTACTCTTCTGGTGACTTTGTCATTAGTTGAAATTTCAAGATATAAGGGGGAAATAGACTTAGGAATATAATGATTTTCTTGTGAATAGGACAACTGTGTGTATATAATCACATTTAATAAACATGCTTAGTATCTCTTGCATTACTCAGAATCCTATTTCTCTTGGTTCTCTTACAGTTGTCTAAGAAACATTAGCTGGCAAGTCTGGAGAAATAGCTCAGTGCCATTTACTTACAGAACATTGCATTGAATTTGTGTATTTCAATTGGATTCTGAAATATTTGGAAAATTCTAATTTGTAAAATTTATAATATGATATTGAACTGATCATATGGTTAATATCTGAAATGATTTGAAAATACTTACCAAATATGTATATATCAATATGGGTAAGTACAAACATGAAGTGAGCAGTATTGCATTTGGAAATAAAGAAAAATATTCTGAATGGAATACAGGAGCAAACTATGAAATTAACCTCAGCAATTAAAGAAACTAACCTCAACAAACATTATTTACAAATGGCCAATGGTCATATTCACTTAGATTGGGAGCTGAGTTCATTTTGTGGAATTCAGGAAGACCAGGTTTATTTTTCTGCTTTGTCATTAATTGTGTGATTTTGGATAGCGGATCCATCAGCATTTCAGAATCTTCATTTATAAAACAAAAATAGCAGAGTTGAATACCTTTAAATGTGCAATACTAGAAGTGGCTATACAAGACAGAAGGTGAGAGTTAACCTTGGGTAGGAACTATACCAGGTACCCTTGAAGATGACACCACTACACTTCTTAGATGTCTAAACATCTGCCTCCTCAGCCTAAGCACTTAGAACGTCTTAGAACAATTGCAACTTTCCAAAAGCTAAGCTTAGGCATAGTCCATTTATATTATACTCTTTACATAGCAATTATTTTTTAATCATCTTTCCAGATATAAATTGTGGGGTTTGTCAAATGTGTACATTTTGTTCCTTTCTAAAACATATTGCTTTATTTACATGAGCATCTTTCTACAATTATTTTTAAATGCATAGAGGTATCTTAAAATAACTAAATACATTGCAACTTAGAAATCTCTGGATTTATTTATTTTGTGGCATGAACGTTTCCTGGAGTCACAATACTGAAAGTCAGTGGAATAGCTAAAAAACTCGATGTTATGTCTCAACATTCTGCCTGTTTAATTTCTAAGTCAATAGTTAAATAGAATCCATGAGAGTCTAGGTTAAATGAACAAAAATAAAATAATATTCAGCTTATGAGAGCTATTTGACACTGCAAAATATTCTGATCAGTTTTTTTGAAACTCCTGCCCAATCTTGTTTGTCTTAAACTTGACTAAATTGAAGAAAATTCAATACCTGGTTAACATTGAAGAGCAAGCTTAAACCTCTTCCGGAGACACTCACTTTTTTCTTTGCTTGGATAGTGTCACCATGATTAAAAGTAAAACAATTTCCATATTCAGTGAAGACATGTGCAAAATCCTCCAATATGAAAATGAACCAAATAGAACACAATCAATGGGTATTTTCATCACTTCTAAGGTTTAAGTTGCTATAATTTCTTTAACTCACAAATATCTAAGTGAGAATGCAGAAATATCAGACAGATTAGATAGTCTGTGATTTAAGGGAGAGTTTTTGTTTTTTTATAGTAGGCACTTGTCAATTAGCATGTGATTATTTAAATAAGACATTCAGCAGTTGTTTTGCAACATTTAAGAAATTATTTATTTTATATTTACTAGGATTTGTGGAAACGTATGTCATTACCAGTGGAGACCAACTTGAGCATCCTTTCTTGGAGGGGCCAGTCATCCTCCATTCTGCATGGTCATAGTGTGGCAATCACATTACTCTGCTCCTTAAACCCTCCTTCTCCATCCACTACAGAGGTGTGTATGTGAAACAAGCTGGGCCCATTTTAACACCCCACCTTCTTGCCTCCATGACTGGTTCAGGAATTGATGTGTCCCAAGTAGGGCTAATTGAAATCTTCCATAAGACTTTTAAGTGGATACTGTAGTACCAAATTGTGATAATGAAAATCAGGGGTTGCAAGCAGACCTCTTGGCTTTGTGCAGAGAAAACTCATACAGATAGAAATTATGAGATGGTGCTCACTTCGGCAGCACATATACTAAAATTGGAACGATACAGAGAAGATTAGCATGGCCCTGTGCAAGGATGACATGCAAATTTGTGAAGCTGTGGAAGGGGGCTTAAAAGACATCTACAATGTCAAAAATTAGGCTAAGCATAAACTCAGCCTTTGCACAGTTAAACATGTACTCAGCCTTTGCACAGTTAAAAAGTTCCCTTCCTGGAAACTGGCAACAGCACCTACCGGTTAGGTTAAACTGTTAAACAACTTTTTTTTTTGCGTCTGTGAACCCTGCTAGCATTGCTTGAAAGGTACCTAGGCCTGCAGGATGTTGCGGTTTGGCTCACTTGGAAAGTCCCAATGTGGTTTTCCCCCATTTAAGCAAGCCGCTACAGCTTGGGGGCCCCTTGCTGTGGGACTGTTATGTCCAGCAGGCAAGTGGCCGCCGGACTGACTCTTGGCTAATAAATAACTTGTACTTTTGGTGTTGGTGTCTGTGAATTAAGCACTTGGTCCCTATTTCATTTGGGGGCTCGCGTGGGATATCCTAGATCTTAATCCCCAGCCCTAATCACCAGCTGACCTCTTCGGTCTTCATACCCATGAACCTCAGTATTCGTCAGGCCTGGTGAGTCTGTGGACTCACAAACGGCTGATTGTTGTCTCTGGCAGACTCACAACGTCCCCAGAGCCCTCTGAGAGGTGAGTCATGTTCCTGTTTTGTTTGTGCACACTTCTGGTTGGACCCGCAGGAAAGCTGGATGCAGCACTAATTCCTGGGTCTGAGGTCCCAGTGAGACATCACTGGACCTTCTGGTATTGCCCTCAGGCAGTTAGGTCTGTCTGTTCAGTTTGTGTTATTGTCTTTATTTGTTCAGTGTTAATCACTGTTGTGTCTGTCATTGCTATCGACATTATGGGGCAGCAGTGCTCTAAACCTGACACCCCTCTGCAACTGGTTTTGTGCCACTTCAAGGATTTCCAAGGAACGGCACAGCAGTCAGGTTATCAGGTAAACCAAGGAAACCTAACCACCTTTTGTTCCCTCGAATGGCCCACATTTCCTAATGGCAGCTGGCCGCCAGAGGGGACCTTCAACACTGCCATAGTGGGGAAGGTCCAACAGTTCATCTATTGATGCCACCCGGACCAGATCCCATACATCACCGCCTGGTACCTCCTGGTAATGCAGCAGTCATCATGGATGAAGAAAGCCGGAAAGAAAGCTAATTCTTCTCATGTTTTAGCCCTACAGGAAACTCCAAAAGCCAAACCTCCAGTCCTCCAGAGCCCACTGGAGGATGATGAAATTCCCCCACCCTACTCTACATCTGACTGGGAGCAGGGGAACCACAAGGTTCTCAGCCCATCACTCACCAGGAGTGGGTCCTTGTATCAGCCCCTTTATCCCCTTCTTCCCCATGCATCTCTTGAGGGCCCAACCACCCCCAATAAACTGACTAGCCCCAACTCATCTTTGGGGAACTCAGAACTACAAACTCCCACAGTCCTCCCCCTGAGACAGGCCCCGGGACTAGACACAGGAGGTTCGGAAGGCCAGCCCTTTATGGTTTATGTCCCTTTCTCTACTAGTGATCTTTACAATTGGAAACAACAAAATCCGGCGTTCTCCGAAAAACCTCAGAGCCTCATAGGCCTTTTAGAAACTATTTTCTTCACCCACCAACCCACTTGGGATGACTTCCAACAGCTCCTCCAAGTCCTTTTTACTGCAGAGGAAAGAGAATGAATCCATCAGGAGGCAAGGAAATTGGTCCTGGGACCAGACAGCAGATCAACAGAGCAGGACTGTGTGGACTGTGTCTTCCACCCTGAGAGGCCTAATTGGAACCTGATCATGGTAGGGAGTGTCTCACCACCTGTCGCCGGACTCTAATGGGGGGTCTCCGGGCCACCACTAGGCGGCCCACAAATTTGTCTAAGGTAAGTGAGGTAATTCAGGGCCCACAGGAATCTCCCACAGCTTTTCTGGAATGCTTTATGGAGGCCTATCGGACGTATACTCCCATAGACCCAGAGGTTCCAGAAAATTGGAAGGCTTTAGTTATAGCCTTTGTCTCCCAGTCAGCCCCTGATATAAGAAAGAAATTGCAGAAAATTGAAGGATTTGAAGGGAAAAGTTTATCAGAATTAACTGAGGTAGCCCAGAAGGTCTATAATAGCAGGGACTCACTTGAAGACAAACAAACCAAAAAGATGGCAAAAGTAGTAGCAACAGGAAGTTAAACCCAAGCAGCCAACAGGGAAAAGAGGAACCGGCACCAGACGAAAAACTCCACTAGCAAACAATCAATGCACCTACTGTAAAAAAATTGGGCACTGGGTAAAAAACTGCCCAGACAGGCCACCCTGACCACAAGAGTGCCCTCCAAGGGGGTGTCCACCGAAATCTACTCCTGTGCTTCAATTACAAACTGACTGATGGAGCCAGGGCTCTATAAATTCCACCCCGGAGCCCAGGGTTAAACTTATGGTAAGGGGAAGCCCTGTCCACTTCTTAGTGGACACGGGGGCTGAGTATTCAGTCCTCCAAAAGTACAACGGCCTGCTTCAGAATAAGCATTCCTTGGTCCAGGGGGCAACTGGGACTCAATTATGCCCCTGGACCACCGACAGAACAATAAATTTAGAAAAAAGGGAAGTAACTTATTCATTCCTAGTAATGCCAGACTGCCCGTAGCCGCTCCTGGGATGTGACCTCTTACACAAACTTAAGGCCAACATAGGTTTAGAGGAAACCACAGCAGCAGTAAGCCTAAACCCACCGAGCATCAAAAATTCTTGTTACCATTCCCCTAAGTGAGGAATATATGTTAACAGAAGGTGGGGCTCCTCTCGACTCTTCAAATGCCATACTGCTGGCCTAGCTGCAGACTGAGTTTCCCCAAGTCTGGGTCTAATTAAACTCCCCTGAGCTGGCATCCCATCAACCACCAGTTGTTGTACATCTCAAAAGTCAGGCAATGCCCATTAGGGTAAAACATTACCCTATATCCCCAGAGGCCCAAAAAGGCATAGCAATCCACATCCAGTGTCTCCGGGAAGCTAAAATCCTAGTGCCGTGCCACTCATCCTGGAACACCCCAATTCTTCCTGTCAAAAAGGCGGGCACAAGAGACTATCGCCCTGTCCAGGACCTCAGGGAGGTCAACAGGCAAGTGGAGGATATCCATCCCACAGTCCCCAACCCGTACACCCTCCTCAGTGGGTTAACTCCAGAGAGGCAGGTAAACACTGTCCTGGACCTTAAGGATGCCTTCTTCAGCATCCCATTGGCTGAGCAGAGCCAACCCTTGTTTGCTTTTGAATGGATAGATCCTGAAAAAGGGGGAAATGGCCAGTTAACCTGGACACGACTCCCACAAGGATTTAAAAACTCTCCTACACTGTTCGATGAAGCTCTCCACCAAGACATCCGAGCTTTCCGGCAATAGCACCCTGAAGTGACTCTGCTACAGTATGTAGATGATCTGTTAATCACAGCCACATCAGAAGGTGAGTGCCTGTGTGCTACCAGGCACCTGCTTAAAGAACTTCAGACTCTGGGATATAGGGTGTCAGCAAAAAAGGCTCAGCTCTGTGTGACTGTAGCCACATACCTTGGGTATAACCTCGAGGGAGGTAAAAAATCCCTGACTGCCCAGCACATTCAGGCTATAGCAGGCATCCCGGCCCCAGGAAGTAAAAGGCAGGTCCGGGAATTCTTGGGAGCTGTAGGATACTGCCGACTATGGATCCCTAAATTTGCTGAACTCGCAAAATCCCTCTATGAAATAACCAAGGGACCAGAGGCTAATTTTAAATGGACACCAGAGGGGGACAAAGCTTTCTAAGCCCTTAAAAATGCCCTGGTCTCAGCTCTGGCCCTGGCCTTGCCAGATATTGAAAAACCTTTCCACCTTTATGTGGAAGAAAGATGAGGCATCACCCAGGGGGTCCTAACCCAAAAGCTCGGCCCATGGAACAGGCCAGTCACCTACCTGTCAAATAAACTAGACCCGGAAGCCTTGGGTTGGTCGCCCTGCTTGCGGGTTTTAGCAGCCATTGCCAGGTTAGTAAAGGACTCAGACAAACTAACATTGGGGCAGAATCTGACTGTCACAGCCACGCAAGCAGTGCAGTCTTTACTCCAAGGGGCCCTTGACAAATAGATGTCAAATGCCCAAATAACTCATTATCAAGCGCTGCTTTTAGATCAACCCCTCATCAAGTTCCCCAGCTTAAACCCCGCAACTTTACTACCGGAAGAAAGTCCCATGGGGCCGCCGCATTGTTGTTATGAAACAACTGAGTTCCAGAAGCTGTGCTAGGACCTGACCGATGTCCCGAAAACAAACCCCGACCTGACGCTTTTCTCAGATGGCAGCAGTTTCATCCAGAATGGGGTGAGGTATGCAGGGGCAGCAGTGGTCACTCTAAAGGGAACTATTTGGGCTGAGCCTCTTCTGCAGGGAACATCGTCCCAAAAAGCAGAACTGATTGCCCTAACCGAGGCCCTAAAAGCAGGTGAAGGAAAAGTTGTCAACATCTACACTGACAGCAGGTATGCATTCGCAACTGCACACATTCATGGGACAATTTACAGGGAGCAGGGATTGCTCACTGCAGAGGGGAAAACTATAAAAAA
>CAUYQG010004931.1:0-16329 GCA_963574415.1 Tarsius wallacei
TCGCCCAGACTGGAGTGCAGTGGCCGCTCCCGGCCACCACAGCCTCGACCCGCTGGGCTCCGGCGATTCTTCCGCCTCAGCCTTCCAAGTAGCTGGAACTACAGGCGCGTGCTACCACGCCCGGCTGATTTTTTGATGTATTGTAGAGATGAGGTCTCGCTTGCCCAGGCGGGTCTCGAACCCGTGGGCTCAGGCAATCCACTCACCTCAGCCTCCCAAAGGTGCGGGATTACAGGCTGAGCCACCAAGCCCGGCTCAGAAATTTTTTAAAGACCTATATTCTTTACTTTGAACAAAGTTTAAATAATATTCAAAAGAGAATATTAATTGGTTTGCAAGGCATCCGTTTCTAGTCCCTGTGTGGTAGCTGTTTTAGTTTGTTTTGTGCTGCTGTAGCAAAATGCCACAGATTGAGTAATTTATAAACAATAGGTGTTTAGTTGGCTGCAAGTCTGCAGGCTGAGAAAAGTCCAAGATCAAGGGGCTGCATCTGGTGAGGGCTGAAGGCATCATGGGGCAAGAGAGCACTTCAGAGATAGGAAGGGGTTCTAAGCCACCCTTTTATCAGGAACACTCTCCCACTGCAACTGATCCTACTCCCCTAGTAACAGCAGTAATCCATTCGTGAAGGCAGTGTCCTCAGGACCTTGTCGCCTCTTAAAGGTGCCACCTGTCAACACTGTTTGGGGATTAACTTTTCAACATATGAACTTTGGGGGGGTACACATTCAAACCATAGCAGTGGCAAAGAAAACAAAAACCAACCCTAATAAAACAGTAAAAAACAAATCCAACAAGTACATAAGTAAACAGGCAAAAAACCAAAAGAAGACCTTAAGTTAGATTGGAGAGAGCCTTGGTGACAAGATGATTAAAGTCTGAAGGTAGGGACACAAATTCTATTTGTGGGTATTTTAACTCTGTGTGGGTCGACAGGCCTTTCAAATCTGTTTACTAGAAAGTTCCCATGATCTCACTTCAGAGGAGTGAGGCTGACTTGCCAAGACTTAAGTTTTATTAGTGACACATCTTGTCATTAAACACTGAGAGTTAATGATTGGCTAATAAGCACTCAGCAAAGTTTGAGTAAATAAGCACGTATGGGAATAGATGTCCCTCCTCTTTCTTCTCCCCTGTGGTCTACTCTAAATAGATGCTACAATCTGATTACAAAGTATTGGGATGCTGAAGATTTTTTTTACAGCTGATCATGTGAATTTTTCATTTGGGTAATTTTATCCATTGTGTCTTATGCTTAATTTCTTTCAGCTTTTCCTTCCCGCAAGCCCAAGCTTTTTATACGTTTCCATTTCAACAAATGATGGCTGAAGCTCCTAACATGGCGGTTATGAATGAACAACAAATGCCAACAGAAGTCCCAGCCTTAGCTCCTGCTCAGGAACCTGTTCAAGGTAGTTTTCACCATGGCAGTTTAGAGTATTAGATATTGGATCAGCCAGCATAATTAAGAAAGGGCTGGTCAGGTACAGTGACTCACACCTGAAATTGCAGCACTTTGAAAGACTGAGGCAGGAGGATCAGATGAAGCTAGGAGCTTGAGACCAACCTGGGCAACATAGCAAGACCTCATCTCTATCAAAAAAACAAAAAAATTAGCCTGGCATGGTGGCTTGTACCTATGGTCCCAGGTACTGAGGAAGCTTAGGCATGAAGATTGCTTAAGTACAGGAATTTTAGGTTGCAGTGAGCTATGATCGTGCCAAGGCACTTCATCCTGGGCAACAGAGCAAGACTCCATCTCCTTTAAAAAAAAAAAAAAAAAAAGGTGGGAGGAGTTAATGATTAATTTTAGCTCTATTTTGGTATTAAAAAATTTAATCACTTTTTTTTTTTTTTGAGTTGGAGTCTCACTCGGTTGCCCAGACTCTACTGCAGTGGCTGTTCCCGGCCACTGCAGCCTCGACCCGCTGGGCTCCAGCGATCCTTCCGCCTCAGCCTTCCAAGTAGCTGGAACTAC
The DNA here is from genome assembly GCA_963574415.1 of Tarsius wallacei. Classification (NCBI taxonomy): domain Eukaryota; kingdom Metazoa; phylum Chordata; class Mammalia; order Primates; family Tarsiidae; genus Tarsius; species Tarsius wallacei. Next base: position 1,979 of record CAUYQG010004931.1, read on the forward strand.
AGGCGCGCACTACTGCGCCCGGCTAATTTTTTATTTATTGTAGAGACAAGGTCTTGCCAAGTTGCCCGGGCTGGTCTCAAACCCGCGGGCTCAGGCAATCCACTCACCTCGGCCTCCCAAATCACTGGGATTACAGGCTGAGCTACCGAGCCCAGCTAATCACTTTTTAAGTATGTGCTAAACACTCCGATAGGTTCTAGGAAATAAAAGAACATGGATCCTGCCCTTGAATATCTCATAATCTAGTAGAAGCAAGTGATAAGTAAACTCACATTCCTCCTTAGCACAGTACGTGGCGAAGAGGGACACAGGATGGGTATTGTGAGAGCTTATAGGGTTGGCATCTAACTTGGACTGAGGGCTCAGAGGCCACTTTCCAGAGCAGAGAAATGACACCAGAGCGCTGAAACTCCAAGGGCGAGGTGATTTCATCCCATGAAGAACAGAGTGGGGAAGATTCTAGGTGGAGGGAACAGCATATGCCAAGGCACAGACATGCAGAAGATTGACACAGTCAAAAAATGGAATGACTCTGTGTCCTTGGCGTCTGAGATGTAGCAAGGAAATGGTGAGAGACGAAGCTGGATGGGGGCAGTCGAGGCTTGCTTTTATCCTGTATAATGTATAGCCTACTCTGAAGGCAGTAGGGAATTGTTTAGAGAATGTAAGCCAAGGGATGACTTCAGTAGATGGTTGTTTTTAAAAATTAGTCTGGAAATATTATAGAGGATAGTGTAGAAAGCAAGGCAGGACTTGGAGGCAAGGAGCGGGTTAAAGACTGTGTAACCTGGGGAAGAAATGAGGGGGACCTGAAGGCGTGAAGAAGACAGGAGCCCTCAGGGGGTAGGATTACCTAACCATGGGTAACGGGTTTTATGTGGAGGACGAGGGAGAAGGAGGAGTCTGGTGGTAACACCCAGTTTCTGGCATAGGTAGCTATTTGAAGGCGGTACCATTCACCGATACAATTAAAAGACAATAATCGATTGTGGGGTTGGATGGAGAGAAGGTAATGGTTTTTTTTCTGGTATAGCAGTATCTGGTGAGAATAAACACTTGAGACTTTTTATTCTAGGAACACACCTAACATGTCTCTGCGCTAGGGCTTCCCAGACGCAAGCCAATGATGGTAGACCCCTTGGCATAGGGACTGGCCAAAGTAGTGTGAGGCAGAAGAGAGGAAAGACCACCTTGATCCTGCCAGGCTTGGTTGGCAAAATGCCAGATAGGAGTGGGATGGGTTAGAGACCTGAGAAATTAGGAGAGAAAGAATTAAGGGAAAGAAAACAAGGCTTCCTGTGGGGTAACTTTAGGTCAGTGTCTGGAGACACTTTTGATTGTCAAGACTGACAGACTGCTCCTGGCATGGAGTGGATGGGGGCCAGGGGTGCTGTTACGCATTCTGTAATGCGCAGGACAGTGACGTACAGCAAACAATTATTCAGCCTAAGCTGTCAGTGGTGTGGAGGTTGAAAACTCTGAGGTCAGGTCCCTAGTCTGCCTTTTGAAAAATACTGCCAACCCAGAGATTTCATCATCAGCACCTCTAAATTTACCTCTTTGACTACATGCGGAACAGAATATACCTCATAATCTCTAAAACAAACCCACAAGCCTTTTGAAGTTTTCTACTATAAGTAAGTTATTGGGAAATTGAGTTACACTGTTTCCCTTCCTATTTTTCTATCTGTTCTTACATTTACTTATTATGTATATATTTACATTTAGAATCTTATTAAATGATATATAGATACTTTATCCCTGGGGAGGCCAAGATGCCAAGTAAGATGGTATGGAAAATCCATCTATGATTATCATGGGTGGTTCTTCCCAAGAACAGCTAGCAGGGGAAGGAGGGCAGGGTAGGACCTGCCCTGGTCCTAGGGTGAAAGGGGAAGTGATTGCAGAGGAGACTGATACTGGAAAAATAAGAGCTTCGTTCAGTGGAGAGGGGTGAAAGGGTGTTACTGGGGAACTTTCCTGGGAAAGCTGAAATTCTAAGTTAAGGATTTCTGCATGTGCATTTTGGAATCATTGTGTTTTAGAGGCTCCAAAAAGAAGGAAAAGAAAACCCAGAACAACGGAACCAGAAGAACCAGTGGAACCCAAAAAGCCTGCTCAATCAAAAAAATCTGGCAAGTCCAAAAAGTCAAAAGAAAAGCAAGAAAAAATTACAGACACATTTAAAGTGAAAAGAAAAGTAGATCGTTTTAATGGTGTTTCAGAAGCTGAACTTTTGACCAAGACTCTCCCTGATATTTTGACTTTCAACCTGGACATTGTCATTGTAAGGATTTTTTGTCCTCGTTTGATTTTATAAATAGCACTGGGGGATTAACTTTACTTAACAGCTGTCTTTGCAAATAGCATTTTGCTCTAGAGAATCATTTGTAAGAACCCTTTTGGTGGTAAATGGTGCTACCTTCTTGAGGTTGTATTATTTGGGAGTGTTTAAGAGGTGGGCTCCAGCTTGGGGTTGTCTGCATTCAAATCTGGTCATGGGGATGACCTTGGACAAGTCTTACACTTTTAAAACACTAGTTTCCTCATTGAAAAACCACGGTGGTGATAATGCCTCCCTCACAGGGTTACAATTAAGTGAAATAATCCATGTGAATCACTTAGACTGCATGATACCTGTGAGGATTCAATAAATGATAACACTGATGTTTAAACATTTATTTTGTCAGTAACTAAGAAACATGTGACCAACTTTTTGGAAGTTGAGAACTGGACTTTGGCTGGATGTGGGCTTAGATTGATTGATTGCTCTTGGACCTCTCTCTCTTTTTTTTTTTTTTTTGAGTAGGAGTCTCACTAGCCCAGGCTGGCACGCTCATGGTCACCACAGCCTTGACCTGCTGGACTCAGGCGATCCTTCTGCCTCAGCCTTCCAAGCAGCTAGAATTATAAGGGGGAGCCACCACACCTGGCTAATTTTTTATTTATTGTAGAGACGAGGTCTTGCCAAGTTGCCCAGGCTGGTCTCGAACCCCTGAGTTCAGGCAGTCCTCTCACCTCAGCCTCCCAAAGTGCTGGGATTACAGGCGTGAGCTACCGCACCGGGCTGGACCTCTCTCTTCCAGATTGAAGGCAGCCCAGTTGGTGAGGGTGGGGGCCAGTGGTCATGAGGGAGTCAGACTGGTTTTTAAAAACAACAGCAAAACTTTTACTGCAAAGGAAATCTCCCTCCTCTATGTGGAATAGCTTGTTCAGTTCAAGAGTAATCATTGATAAATGATATTGCTTATGATGCTGGATTGAATTTGTATTTTGAAAAATATCGTTTATTTAGAAAGTAAATATGAGAGAGGGAGAAAGAAGGAGGAGATTCACCTCTCCAAGGGTAGAGAGGGGGGCCAAAGCTTTGGAAATATGGCAGCGGCCACATCTACTAAAGAAATGGTCGAAATTTGTATTTTAATCAATTCAGTTTTGTCCTTCACTTTTCCATAGAAGCCCTAAGGTTTACATTCTACTTTTTAAGACTAAAATGTATAATTATTTTCCTTTATAGATTGGCATAAACCCAGGACTAATGGCTGCTTACAAAGGGCATCATTACCCTGGACCTGGAAACCATTTTTGTAAGTGGTTACTTCTTAAATTAATTTACTTTTTAAGTTGGATTTCTTTGTTAACAGATTGTTTTGTATTTAAAAATTTTTTTTTTGTATTTTTAAAAACATTTTGTAGACATACGTTCACATTCCATGTTTCCTCTCTCTCTCTCTCTCTCTCTCTCTCTCTCTCTCTCTCTCTCTCTCTCTCTCTCTGTATTGTGTATGTGTCTATGTACATGAAAATAAAAGGTTTGACATATGTTAATATTTTGGTGTATGAGAGTGGAAGGACATGAAAAAGAGTACTTTCTCTTTTGTCTGAATTGTTTTCAGTGAATTTTACTACTTTGAAAAATTTTTTTAAATTATTATCTACGTCATGGTAATAACAGTATATATTTGTGGTAGTACAGAATACTGACTTCTCCAGATTTCTGTTGATCTTACTTCCTAGGAGAGCAGAAAATAGTATTAAAGACTCATACTTTGAGAGTCAGCTTTAAAACCAAGTCTAACTAATGTTGCATTGCCCAATGTATATAAATCTTCTTACCTAACATTGCCTAAGAGCAGTGCATGCAATAGGCCCTCAGGAAATACTTAGTTGATTATTTAAGAGTAACATTAAAAAATTTAGGGTAAACGAAAGTAGTGCATTTTTTAAACTAATAGCATGTTTTCTCTATTATTTAAAACATGTTTTCCTATGGAAGTTTGAACTTTTAACTTTCTCCACTGTCAAGGTGTTTGAGGGTTTTTAGTCTATTGCTATATGTTGATCCGTGAGGTAGTCAGGGGCAGGTGGTGGCATCACCAATTAGTGGGAAGGAAGACAAATGGTTTCAGAATTTCCTATACAGAGTAGCTGTGTATTCTTAGACAGGCATTTGCCTTAACCTCTGTGAAAGGACACAGTAAGAGTAGCTCATAAGATCATTATGATTAAACGAGATAGGCCGGGCATGGTGACTCTCACCTGTAGTCACAGCACTTTGTGAGGTCAAGGCAGGAGGGTTGCTTGAGCCCAGGAGTTCGAGACCAGCCTGGGCAACATAGCAGGACCTCATCTCTACAAAAAATAAAAACTTATCCGGGCATGGTGGTGCACTCCTCTAGTCCCAGCTGTTCAGGAGGCTGAGGCAGAAGGATCGCCTGAGCCCAGGAAGTCGAGGCCACAGTTGAGCTGTGATTGTGCACTCCAGCCTGGGTGACAGTGAGACCCCAACTCAAAAAAAAAAGAGAGAGACAATCCATGTACGGGCTTAACATAGTACCCAACACACAGTAATTGCTCAACATGGTGTTTAACCTATGTTATAATTTTAAATATCCTAATTTTTTTTAAGTTCAAGAATAGAATATAGGCTACCTTACCAACTGTTCGGGCAAAAGCTTTTGACCATCTTCAGAAATAAACTTAACTCTCCTTTCACAGGGAAGTGTTTGTTTATGTCAGGGCTGAGTGAAGTTCAGCTGAACCATATGGATGATCACACTTTACCTGGGAAGTACGGTATTGGATTTACCAATATGGTGGAAAGGACGACACCAGGCAGCAAAGATCTGTCCAGGTAATTACACAGCATCTATGTTTATGGGTTAGAACCTTGACCATGCTGGTGCCTCATAAATGCTAGGAACATCATGTGTGTCTAGTTTAAGCTGAGCTCAACAAATGTATGATGTGGTCTTTTATTGAAAGCTGCCTGAATTTAGGACATTGTAAATACTGCCATATTTATATTTTTGACTACTTTTTAATTCAATTTTAGTAAAGAATTTCGTGAAGGAGGACGTATTCTAGTACAGAAATTACAGAAATATCAGCCACGAATAGCAGTGTTTAATGGAAAATGTAAGATTTACTTTTAAATTTTATCTTTTTTCTGTGCTAACATTATGGGCAATGTAAATATGTTTCTATTTCATTTTAGGTATTTATGAAATTTTTAGTAAAGAAGTTTTTGGAGTAAAGGTTAAGAACTTGGAATTTGGGCTTCAGCCCCATAAGATTCCAGACACAGAAACTGTAAGTCCTTAAAATTGCATTTATAAATCAACAAGATATGACTTTTTTCTAGCTTATTTCCCCTTTTATTAATCTTCCCATTGTAATTTATGCCATGAAAAGAAAACACGATCATTGGATAATATTTATATATCAACTGGATCCAGTAGTTGCAAAATTAATTCAGATACTTAGAGTCTTATTAGAAATAAAAACATTTGTCAGATAAATATCTTAATGATGTTATATTATTCAGCTAAAATATTGAGAGGAACTCACTCGCATACTGCATTCAAATATATTTATATTTAATTGAGGCATAGTCTTGCCATGACGCCCAGGCTGATCTCAAACTAGGCTCAAAAGTGATCTTTCTGCCTCAGCCTCCCAAGTAGCTGGGATTACAAGCACATGCCACCACACCCAGCTTCAAAATATATTTAATGGCATTGTTGTCAAATTCAAATGCTTTAGCTTTGTACTCAGTTATGAAACAGACATGTAAACATACACATGATCCTGATTAGTGAAACTAATTGCCTCATATATCTTAGTTCAACTTCATTTTAGAGCCATATAAATTGTACAGCTCAGACAGGCATCCAGCCGAACTGGCATTTGATATTATCGTCTTATACGCAAAAGACATCATGACTATTAATTGTGAATACAGGGTTGTGGGGGGTGGAGGGATAGCCTCAGTGTTTTTAATTTATTGATTTGTTAATAAGTAAATGTTCCAGATTTGAACTTAAACACAACTACTTCTGTTGATTTTTACATATATTTATACATGGTTAAGTATCAAGTTATTAACCCAAATAGAGATAAATTTTCTAATCTCAGTATGAGTGGATTCAATTGAATTGTAAGATTTCTGAAACTATAACATTTTATGATTCTAGCTGTGCTATGTTATGCCATCATCCAGTGCAAGATGTGCTCAGTTTCCTCGAGCCCAGGACAAAGTTCATTACTACATTAAGCTGAAGGACTTACGAGATCAGTTGAAAGGCATTGAACGAAACACGGATGTTCAAGAGGTGCAGTACACATTTGACCTACAGCTTGCCCAAGGTGTGTTACTGTTACCACTCCTGTTATTCATTTTGTGTACATATGCATTACAGAAAGTATGTCATGAGTTTAAGCAGGAGGAAAAAAAGCAATTATATCTGCATCCAGGGTGTTCTGATGATGGATATTAGTCACTGTTAAAATCTCCTTTTACCAAGGTCTTCATTTGCTCTGGGCACTCCTGTAGACACTGAAGATCTAAAGAATATTGCATCCTACCTAAAGTTAAATGTAATAGGTTTTCACAATTCCTGTGTTAATTTAGTATATGCTACAGAGAGTGTAAAAGATTATAGTGAAAGATGTATCTTTGTATGTATGAATGTTCAGAAAAAAGAGTTATCATGATTTCTGAATAAAGCTATTTTCAAAATTGTTGTACAAAATCAGTCTTAAAACCTTTTTCCTTCCCTACAGAGGATGCAAAGAAGATGGCTGTTAAGGAAGAAAAATATGACCCAGGTTATGAAGCAGCATATGGTGGTGCTTACGGTGAAAATCCATGCAATGGTGAACCTTGCAGCTTCTCATCTGATGGGCTAAGTATGTTCCCTTCTGTATGTGTGTTTCTTTCAAAGAAGTGGTTTTGTCAGGATTGGGGGAATATACTTAATAGAAAGAGAGTAAATTATGGAAGACCTTTATGTCGTGGACTCTGAGCCCTCCTACTGCAGTTTCCTCCTTTCATAATAAATGAGGATTAATAACATGAGGCCTGGATCAGAAAATAGAACAGAAATTCATCATTGTGTTCAGGAAGCTTGCTTAACTGTTTTCATAATAATTCTGCATCACCAGACTGTTAAAAATCTCATTTGATTATTTTAAAACTTCTAAATATCACAAACTAACATTCTTTTCCATTATTAGCAGCCAACAGCGCAGAGCTAAGAGGAGAATCACCTTTCACCAACATTCCAAATGGGCAGTGGATGGCTCAGTCGTTTGCAGACCAGATTCCTTCCTTCAGTGATCCTTGTGGAACACAAGAGCGGGAAGAAGGAAACCATGCTTGAGAATGGTGTTTCTCAGCTCTGCTTAAATGCTGCAGTTTTAATGCAGTTGTCAAGAAGTGGAACCTCAGTTTGCTAACTGAAGTATTTTATTAGCATTTTACTCTAGTGGTATTACTGTAGCACAGAATAGTTGTGTGGTAGTATGAACTGTGTGAACCTAAGTAGCTGGGAAGGAAAAAGTAGGGCTCTGTATATTCGTTTTTGTATTTGAACTAGCCACCATTCCAGCTTTTTATATACTCTTTCATTTGTGAAGCAATTGGTTTTCTTTGGGGAGTTCTGTAATTTTAAAATACAACAGAGTGAGTATTTATAGTTGATTCTTAACTGTGCATAAACTTAGGTGCACCATTATCCCTTTTATGCCTAAGAAGGGCATGCTAATAATAATGACCACTGGAGAAGAGGCCCATGTGCTGATTTTCCTGGAAGAAGTTACCCTCATGGAGTCTCCTTTGTTAGTTTTTAGTGGTAACTAAGGGTGAACTGAGAGTTCCCTGAGTCGTGGGCACACTCAGACCTCTTTGCTTTACCAGTGGTGTTTGTGAGAGGTGCTTAGTTGTAGACATGTGGAGTATGCCTTGCAGTAGCAAGACTACCCTTACTGACAGGATGCTGAGCCCTGGCTTTGGCCTCCTCAGTGCTGTGTGTTAACCCTCTAGCAGGCAGTGACTTTTCTGGGACAGTAGGTGCCAGAGAATGCCGTAGACCTTTTATATTTTGTCACTTGTCGATGTTTTCCTTGAGATACCTGAATTTGATAGGAGGGGAACTGAATTTCTCTGTCAGTATTTATCACCATTCTAATTTTATCCTCGGCTTTAAAATGTGCCGTGACAAGTGGTAAGAAATGAACTTTCAGGCTAAACAACAGGATGCTGGAGGTGCTTGATAATCTTACTGAAATTGGTGCTTTCCGTACATGAGATGTACTAAAATAAATAATCCAGAATTTTTCTTGCTAGATAAATCTAATAAGCCAATAATTTTAAAAATTCTCTGCATCAGTGCTGTTTGTTACTGTGGACTAAGTGAACCTCATGGGAAGTTTTGGTTTGAAGTATGTACCTTTGTGATTTTTAATGCATTTTCATGGTGCTACAAATATTCCAGACTACTAGGGCTGGTAAATATTAAAACTAGGTGTTCAGAAATGCCATTTGTGTCCACCCTAATCACTCCTGAATATTCTGATTTCATACTTCCCCAGGGAGCATGCTGATTTTTCAATATAAAACATTTATGAGGTCCTCCCAGGAGGTTACATGGTTGTTGTTCTCTTTATACTAAGAGAAACAAATTATTGTTATGACTCTTAACATACTTTTTAGCTGTGGCGATGATGGATTTTATTTTTCCTTAAGTCTAGGTCAAACTGTGGAAAAGTCATTTGTGTTATTTAAACAACGTACTGTACTGCTGTTTACATGGATATTTTGTGCAGGTGCTTCGAAGTGCCTTGCATCAGGGATTAGGAGCAATTGAATTATTTTTTCATGGAATTGTGTAAAGCATGTAACTAGGTATTGCTTTGGTATATAACTATTGTAGTTTTACAATAGATGTTTTTATTTAAGTGGGGAAAATACCTTTTAAATTATGACAGACACTAGAGAATGCGGATTTTCCAAGCATACAATCATGAATGGTGTTTCCAGTTAACATGACAGATGAGTAGTAGGTGTTGATCTATCCTGTACCTGGTAGTATGAGACTTTTTCATTAAATATTATTGAAAGATTTTTAAAAATGCATTTGAAAATCTGATGGTTTTTTACAATAAAAAATAGTAAGAATGGTTATCCTTGTTGTAGGCTTTTTCCGTAGCAAGACTTAATGGTATTCTTTTCCCTTTAAAACTTACCTTTTATTATATTTACATGTAGAATAATATACATGATGAAAATCATTAAAAATCTATGAATATTTTATTTTTCAAGCATTCATATTTTAACTAGCAGAAGACAAGATTGGCAACCTGTTAAAAAATCTGCATGTGAAAAATACATTTAGAAATTTTAAATATTTGTATGTAATTGTCATTCAAAATTAAGCAAATTGATTGCTGGTATCTAGTTGGATTTCTTTCTTTACAACAGTGTTTTTCAGTCACGTAATCTTGATTTCCATAATTACCACTTGTACTTGAGGAAGTAAATCAGTGCCTATCATGGTCCAAGGTAGTTTTCACACAGTAGTTTCTAGTTTTTATATTGTGGATCATATGTACCAAAGGTGATGGTCATAAAGAACAGTGTTCTAGTAGGCTTACAGAGGGGCAATTCCACATTTTTATCCAGGGAATATTTTAAACATTGAGTTATATCAGCTATGGTGATTGAGCTTAAATATTCCTGCAGGATCAGGAACAAACCAGCTTTCCCATAAGTCGTTGTGAACACTAGGGAAGTCCCAAGGCTTATGTCTTCCATTCCAGTGGAGTAATTTAGCTTCCTGCAGAAAATGCTCCGAATATCTGGCATCTGGATTCCAGCCTTCATTGTGTTTAGAGGAAAATAATAGACTTGTTAGACAATAAAATTTTTATATTAAAAATTGAATACAAGTTTATGCTAAAAAGAAAAAAGGAAACAAATCAAAGAGTTATATACAATGAATTTTCTGCCCACCCCAAATCTCCAGAGCAACCACTATTAGAGTCTCCTATGAATCCTTCTAGCGATGTTCTACCTGGATACCTATATGTATATATGTTTTTCGAAAGACCGAAGACAAAATAGAGTACACTACTACCTTGCCTTTTTGTGTGTTACTTTATTTTATTTATTTACTTATTTAAACACTACCTTTCTAAATTACTGTCTCAGGAGACTTTCCACAGCAGTACATGTGAAATTACTATTTTTAATGACTACATAGAATGGATGTATAATTATTTATTGAGTTCCTTATTAAGGATATTTAAGTTGTTTCTATCCTATAATGAGCATGAACAACACAGCAATGAATAGCCCTCTGTATGTCTAGTGTATGTATACAAATTATAGGTTAAAATCTTGTAGGTAGAATCGCTAGATTGAAGGGTGTGTGCCTTTTAAATTTTGATAAGAGATTGCCACATTACCCTCGAAGAAGTTGTCAGTCTCCCTCCCACCCAGAGTCTATAGCTGTTCTTGTTTCTCTGCATTTCACCTCCACAATATGGCAACTTTTTCTTTGGAACAGTCTTAATTTTACCGTACAAAATGTGACTGAGAATAAGATCAACTTTTTTTTTTTTTTTTTGAGTCGAGGTCTCACTCTGTGGCTCAGACTGGAGTGCAATGGCACACTCACGGCCACTGCAGCCTCAACATGCTAGAATGAAGCGATCCTCCCATCTCAGCCTTCCAAGTAGCTGGAACTACAGGCATGCGCCACTGTGTCCAGCTAATTTTTTTGACAAATTGTAGAGACACGGTCTTGCCAAGTTGCCCAGGCTGGTCTCGAACCCCTGGACTCAGGCATTCTGCCTCTGCCTCCCAAAGTGCTGGGATTATACGCATGAGCCACTGCGCCTGGAAGATCTACTTTTTAACCAACAGCTATCTGAATATTATTCTCCTCATGAGTAAACAAAAAGACTATGCATTTACCCTAAGATTGCCATTGCTTAGAATAGGTATTTTTAGAATACCTATTCTAGAACTACATTAAGATCATGTAAATGTAAAATTTTTAAAAATATCCTCTATAAAGTTTATTTCCATGCAAGGGAATTATATATACACACACAGGCACACATATATAAATAAATAAATATATATTTTTTTCAGTCGGAGTCTCACTCTGTCACCCAGGCTGAAGTACAGTAGCACGCTCACAGCCACCGCAGCCTTGACCTGCTGGGCTCAGGTCATCCTTCTGCTTCAGCCTTCCAAGTAGCTGAAACTATAGGTGCATGCCACCACACCCAGCTAATTGTTTTATTTTTTTATTTATTGTAGAGATGAGATCTTGCCAGGTTGCCCAGGCTAGTCTCCAACTCCTCCAGTCCACTCGCTTCCACCTCCCAAAGTGCTGGGATTATAGGTGTGAGCCACTGCACCTGGCATTATATATATTTAAACAACTGAAAGTCCATTGAATAAGGGTGATTAGCTATTCTGGCTTATGATATTAACAACAACAAAAGAACCTGGCTTGCAGAAGAAGAATTGTTTCAAACTGTGGTAGCATAGTTGGAATAATGACCAACTACCGAAATCTAGACAGAGGAAACAGTCATTTGGGAAGAGGCACCTTCATGTGAAAAATCTGAGTAGGGCATCTTCATGTCAGGTCCATGACTGAAGGACTTTGCAGAACTACCTCTGAGGGGCTTGCAGTTTGGTGGCGCAATTGCTTTTAGCTAAATACGTTTCATGAATTGTTAAAACCTTAAGCTTACCTGCTTAGACCCAAACTTAATACCCATAAATGTTACATTGCTGTCTTCATCTAAAACACTAAAACCAGCTCATTTTTCAAATGATTTCTGTGCAGATTTACTTTGTACAGCATCCCTGACTCCAGAACCTCCAGCATAGGTGTAAGCTCTATTCTACAAAGAAAAATTACTTCTTTCCCTTGGGGAGATTATAATCCCTTCCTACTTGTCGGGAAGACGTTTCATTAGATGTAATTCTGAGTCTGTTCTACAATCAAAATGCTCTAACCTTATTGATCTAAGCACCACATAGCTATTTCTGCACTTTTTAAGAAAGGGATCTGCTTTGATGGGACTTTCCGCCCATGGAAATGTTGACAGTTGACCTGACAGTAAACCCAACGTTATAATTCAAATCAGATAGAACATTAGTGGGCCTAACATCCCTGTGTCGCTCTTCATGTGCACTTATAAGGCCGGGAAAGTCAGGGAGGACAGGGGTAATGAGGCGGAAGCAGTCTACACAGGATCATTTGGAGATGGAAACTCAGCTTCCTCAATTAAGCCTGTTCTCTTTTTAAAAGGAGATTAAGGGACTTAACAACTTTGCAGAGTGACTGTGAGAATTAGAATTCGTAGTATTCACCTTTCTCACTAGAACCTCATCCGGTTCTTGGCGATGTGAGGGGCACCGGTAAATGTAAGTCCATACCCATTGCCTCCAATTCTAAAATAATCCCCAAAGGTCTGAAAACAAAAGGTTTTAAAGTAATTCCTTTGGCAATAAAACCTAGATCCCACTCAGCACCACATAACCTTTTAACAATCCAAAACATGTCTAAACAGGTCTGGCCCAGTGGTTTTGGATAAGGATTGTGGCCATGTGTTAGAGTGAACGTGACTGTGTCTCCTATGCCGGCTTTATGCTAAGCAATTTACATATATTCAGTAACTTATTCCTTATGCAAATTTTTATAAGACTCTATTAGCTTCGGCTTACAAATGAGGAACTAAGGCACAGACCAGTTGAATAACTTGTCCAAGATCATGCAATACCCTAAAACTTGCACTTGTGTAGTGAATAAAAGACTGTTAAGGGACTCACACAGTATATAGTCAATAAACAACGGCTTTTTCTTTTTCCTTTTTTTTTAGTCAAAGACTATCTCCCAGGCTGGAGTACAGTGACATGATCATGGCTAACCACAGCCTTGACCTCCTGGGCTCAGGCAATCCTTCCACCTCAGCCTCCCAAGTAGCTTGGACTATGGGCACACACCACCACACCTGGCCAATTTTTTATTAATTTTTATTTTTTGTAGAGATGAGGTTTTGCTATGTTGCCTAGGCTGGGCTCAAGTGGTCCTCCTGCCTCAGCCCCCCAAAGTGTTGGGATTATAGGCATGAGCCACCACACCCTCCCAACTGCTTATTATTATTATTATTATTATTATTATTATTTCGTTATTCCAGAACACTTTATTTCTCCAATTTAATCAGTTTTAGTTTTATATATTGGGGTCTCTATTTTTGATGAAAAATACATTTCTAAGTGCTCTATTTTCTTAATGAGTGACAACTGCTTTTTAAAGGATAAATGTTAATGCCAGCTGTCTAAATCATAGGCCATAATGCTACTTCATTTGGTTTTGTCCTCTGAGGACTACTACAATAGGGTAATAAAGGCAATGAAAAAGTTTTGACAGTAAAAGTTCTATCTTAACCGTGGTTGGTGTTTGTTGAGCATATACTGTATGCTAAGCATTAATCTAATAGCTTTTCATACATTTCTAGAAACACACCTCCTGAGTAGGTAAGAATAGGAGCTGCGCATCTGAGCACCAAGGGTTAAGTAACTTATCTAAGGTCACCTGGAGGATCAAAATGGAGAAACCTGGGTCGGGCTCGGTGGCTCAGCCTGTAATCCCAGCACTTTGGGAGGCCGAGGTGAGTGAATTGCCAGAGTCTGCGGGTTCGAGACCAGCCCAGGCAACTTGGTGAGACCTCGTCTCTACAATTAAAAAAAAAAAATTAGCCTGTAGTTCCGGCTACTTGGAAGGCTGAGGCGGAAGGATTGCCAGAGCCCAGCAAGTTGATGCCGGGGTGGCCGTGAGTGTGCCACTGCCTTCCAGCCTGGGCAAAGGAGTGAGTTTCCAACTCAAAAAAAAAAATTGAGAAACCTGGTGCTGCAGCACCGTCTCCTCACCGTGGTGCTCACCGGGTCTACAAAACGCACATTTGTGTTGTTTTCTAAAAGACTTACCTAGGTGCCTTATGTGCCACAGAGGGTTGATCGCGGAGTATTTCCCATGGAACAC
>CAUYQG010004933.1:0-20357 GCA_963574415.1 Tarsius wallacei
TGTGCTTTTTCTTTTCTTTTCTTTCTCTCTTTTTTTTGTAGGTAGTTTTCTTATGACATAGTCAATTTCCTGGATTGTTATTGGTCTATATAGGGTCTCGATTTCTTCCTGTTTCAACCTGGGGCGGTTGTGTGATGTAAGAAAGTCCTCCATTTCATTTAGATTTTGGAGTTTGTTTCCATGCAATGGGTACAATTGTACATAGTAATCTCTGATAATCTTTTGTGTTTCTTCAGGGTCTGTTGTGACTTGATCTTTTGCATTTCTGATTGTGTTTATTTGGACTTTTTCTCTTTTTCTCGGTCAGTCTAGCTAGGGGTCCATCAATCTTGTTTATCCCTTCAAAAAATCAGCTTTTGGTTTCATTGATTTTTTTTTTAGTATCTTTTTGTCTTCTATGTTCCAAATTTGGACTTTTATTTTGGTGATCTGGATTCTTCTGCTGAAATTAGGGTTTTGGTGGTCTTGCTTTCCCAGCTTTCTTAAGTGATTTGTTAGGCTGTTAACTTGTGATCTGTGCATTTTCTTCATGTGTGTTTGTAGAGATATGAATCCCCCTTTTAGTACTGCTTTCATGGCATCCCAGAAATTTTGGTAAGATGTTTCTTCATTTTCATTTGTTTCCAGGTATCTTTTAGTCTCTGTTTTAATTTCCATGTTGACCCAAGAGTTGTTTATCATCATGCTGTTTAGTATCCACGTATTTGTGGGTTTGGGGGAAACTTTGTTGGTGTTGATATTTATTTTTATTTTATTTTTTTTCCACTGTGATTTGGGAAGGTGCACGGCAGTATTTCAATCTTATGGAATTTGTTTATGCTTGATTTATGACTGAGGATGTGGTCAACAATATAATTTATTTAAATACCAAAGATGTCAAAAATGTGCGCATATTTTAGGAAAGGAAAAAAACTGTATTAAAATTTTAAGACAAACACTAACTATGTTTGATATCTGCAATTGCAAGAGATGCTCAAGATTGTTACCATCAGCGTACAGAAGCAATGCATAGATAACAGCTCTAAAAATGTGTTCATATTTATTTTTGCACCCTGGTATTTAAGAAACTTGAATTTTTGGTGGTTGGTAAGATCCCAACCATACTGAATAGAGTTAGCAGTAGGCCCAGTCAGTGTCTAAGACATTTGAGACAAGTCCCAGCTTCTGGGACCTACATCCATAAAATAAACATCTTAATCTATTGTGAGGCCTAAATATGGATATGGATGTTTGGGCAGAGAAAAGCAGGAGAAAGTAAAATCCATCTGTTTCCTCTGCTTCGTGGATTTGAGAAAACATAATGATAAACAAGGAAGAAAAAATATGACTTCACTCTCTCTAACTTATAACAGCTGTCATAGTAGCCAGAATGACTCTCCCTAGTGAAAAGAAACTTGATTAAAGGAGTTAAGTAACTCTATCTTATCCTGTAATACAGGCTCCAGTTTTCATCATTGGATCTCAGCACACTGTTTTTGTGATTATTTGAACTATATTATTACCTTATTGGCTTCAGAGAGAATATCATATTTGTATCATACTCAGTTCTGATTGTGTATAAATGTTTATCAAGTGAATGAAAGCAGTCAATTAGGAATCATTTAGCCTATGATGTATATAGTTATAACTGGTGTGATTGCTGAAAATGACATTGAAATCTGCTACTCTGCCATCTCCTTTTTAAAATTATAAATGGGCACTTAAGGCTGTTTATGAAAGACAGTGAGTTGTGAGTGGAGTTTAGGGAGCAATACACAGAAGAAAAAATATTTCCTTGCAAAATTCTGGACATGGGCTATATAATCCCTAGAAGAAGATATTAGTTTTTGACTCTGTGAAACACAAACCTACTATATAAGTTTTGCAAATATTAAATCAAAATCTACTTGCCCCTCAGAGTTTTACTCAACACATGTGTAAAGCATGTCATCATGTCCCTGTACTCAAGCCTGAATCAGGAAAGAATGAGAAAAGCAGTCTTCGCCATCAAAGAGGCAAAATATATAGTTTAAATTGTTAGAGAAGTAATATACAATGCTTTTTAATACAATCTATAGGTATTCATGAAATGAAAATATTGTGAAGGTTTTTGGAGAAATTCATTGTTTCTCAGATAAAAAGAATTAAATAAAGCCTTGGTGGAAGTAGAGGATTATTGTATAAGCTACTATAAACTTTCTCAGAGAGTGTTACTATGTCTATATAGTCATAAACACAAGTATAAGATTCTCTCATTTGAAACAAGGAGAAATCATTAGTTTTACTGGGGTAAAATCCATGTAGAAAACAATGAGAAAGGATATCGAGAAAGAGTGGATATAGCTGCTATTTTTGAATGTAAAGACAAGGGTGTTATAGAAATGGAGAGCAGACAAGTGAATATAGTCTGATAGGTTACAATAGCAGTAGAGGGAACTAATTAGACCATGCAAAACCCTGATACAATTCTCCTTTCAAACTTTTTTTATATCTACCTGCTCCTTTAAATCATCAATCCAACAGGCCAAGACTAGGCATTAATCATCTTCCATCTTCACAATTGCATTGGACTTATGAATTTTTCTATGTTGCTAGTCTCAGCCCTGCCAATCCAGTTTACTCTCAGCAGTCAATTCCATCTTCCTGGTGCTCATCTGTCATCATTCATCCATAGATTCAGTAAGCAATAACTGAGAAACTATTATATTAAAGATACTATACTAGCTATATTGGAAGAGACAAAAATTTTAAATAATAAAAACTGAAAACCCCATGAGATAAAGTTATCAAGATGTCAGACAAGGAAGAGGTAGGCCCTCCTTTTCCCACAGAGACAAGGAACTAACAACAATATATGGATGAGAATTCTTATGTGAGAATTCTAGAGACCAGATGAGAGACTACAGCACTCAGGTCAATGTAAAACCAAGGAGACATTTCAGAAGAAAAAGATAGAAAAATTTATGACATTTTGCCCTCCTGTATATGCCCCTCCACTTACCTCAAATAACATGTACCAGTGAGGGGAAACCTCCAACTTCTGGGCTCCTCCTTAGGGATGAAAATGAAAGAATGCACCATTTGTTTAATGATCTGGCTTGTCTGGGTGCTACTCAAGGGATTACATTCTGTCTCATCTGACTTAGATCACAGACTTAACAGTGGCAAGTTTGAAAACAAAAGTAAACACTGTAGCTTGTTACAGTCACAGTTACATAAGCAGATAACAATGAAAGAAAAAAAATCAGAAAATGTTTGAGAGATCCTAGAACCTCTACGCTGGTGGTTTGGTGAGTTTCTTTCCCTGCACAAGCCCAATACACAAAGACTGGAACAGAAGGTTGTTTTTCCAAATGCTCAAATCCATGCAAAAGATTGTAAGTCATACAAATGGAAGGGAAATATAACCCAATTGAAAAAATAAAACTTCAGAAACTGACCTTAAAAAAATGCAGATCTATGAGCTGCGTGACAAGAATTTTAAAACTGTCCTAAAGAGTTCAATGAGCTAAGCAAGAACACAAATAGACAATTAAACAAAATCGGGAAAATAATGTGTGAACAAAAATGGAAAACAACAAAGAAATAGAAATGATAAAAAAGAACACAGCAAATTGTGGAGTTGAAAAATAACATAATTAAACTGAAACATTTCCTAGAAGGTTTCAACAGCAGACCTGGCTAGAGAGAAAAAATCAGCAAACTTGAATACAGGTTATTTGAAATCATTGAGTCAGAGTAACAAAAAAGGAAAAGAATTAGCAAAAGTGAAGAGAATCTAAGGAACCTATGGAACACTATTAAGTGGACCAATAAGTTATGCAATAAAGTACTACAAGAAGAACAGAGTGAAAAAGGAAGAGAGGTTATTTGAAAAGATAATGGCCAAATTTTAGGGAGAAAATTTTCAAAAATTTCTAGAGTCCCAAAAAACTTCAATTAAGATCATTTCAAAGGGAATAATACTGAGACACATAATACAACTCTCTAAATCAAAGACAAAAAAAGAATCTTGAAAGCATCAAGAGAAAAGTAACTAATCACATACAAGGAATCTTTTACAATATTCTCGGAAGACTTCTCAGAAAAAAATATTGCAGGCAAGAAAAGAGGAGAATAATATATTCAAGGTACTGAAAGAAAAAAACAAAACAACAAAAAATCTGTTTTGTATCCAGAAAAACTGTCTTTCAAAAACATGGAAAACTAAAACTTTCCCAGATAAACAAAAGCTGAGGAAGTTCATTGCCATTAGACTTGTTCTGCAAGAAATTCAGAAGTTTAAGTGATAGAATACCAGACAGCAATGCGAAGTCAGACAAAAATATAACATTCCCCAATAAAGATAAATGTGAACAAATATAATAACCTGGATAATTTCAATTTTGTGCACATAATTAAAAGGACAAAAACATAAATCAAAATATGTATTAATGGGCAAGCAATATATAAGACATAATTTTTTATATCAATTACATAAAGTGGGGAGTGAAGTTATAAAGGAGTAGAGTTTTTATATGCGATGTTATTAAGATGTTTTCAGTTTAAAAGAAAATTCTATAACTTTAATATGCAACTTTATGTCATTGCAATGGTAACTACAAAGAAAATAACTATAGGACATACTTACAAAAGTAAATGAGAGGATAATTAGAGCTTGTTACTACAAAAAAAAAAAAAAAAGAAAGATCAGCAAAACACATAGGAAGGTAGAAAGATAGAAAAGGAGGGACCCAAAAACTATACAAAATATAGTAAGTAATTTGCAAAATGGCAATAGCAAGTTATTTTCTGCCAGTAATTACTTTGCATGTCAATGGATTAAACTCTCCAATAAAAAAGCACGGATTGGTTGAATGGATTTAAAAAACAGGATCTAACTATATGCTGTCTATAAGAAACTAGCTTTAGAACTATGGGCACACATAATCTGAAAGTGAAAGAATGGTAAAAAGATTATACATGCAAGTGGTAGCTAAAAGAGAACAGGAACATCTATTCTATCATCAGATATATAGATTTTAAGTCAAAAAGAGATAAAGTCACAAGAGATAAAGAAAAACATTATATACATTGTATAACAACAAAAACCTAGCTTACCAAGAACATAAAGATTATGAATATTTATGCACTAAATCTCAAAAGTCATACGTATATTACAGCAAATGTTTACATAGTTACGGGAGAAATAGATAGCAATACAATAATAGTAGGAAACCTTAATATCTCACTTCCAATAACATAAAGAATAATAAGACCAAAGGTGAACAAGGAAATAGAGGATTTAAATAATATAGACTGATTGGCTTTAACAGACATGTACAGAATATTATCCAACAACACAATATATATTTGTCACAGGTGCACATGCAACATTCTCTAGCATAGACCACATGTTAGGCTACAAAATAAATCTTAACAAAGTCAAAATTGAAAGATTGCAAAGTATCTTTTCCAATCACAGTGGAATGAGGTTAGAAATAAATAGCAAAGAAAAACTGGAAAATATAAAAATATGTAGAAATTAATACAACCTTAAACAACCAATGTGTCAAAAAAATCACTAGAAATTTTTTTAAATACCTTAAAATGTATGATTATGAAAACACTACATACCAAAACTTATGGAATGCCCTGAAGGCAGTCCTAAGAAGGAAGTTTATAGTTTTAAGTGTGTATATTTAAAAAGAACAATCTCAAATTGACAACCTATCATTATGCCTCAAAACAAACTAGAAAAAAGAGAACAATATTAACCCAAAACTTACAAAAGGAAGAAAATAATAAAGATTAAAGCAGAACAGAAAAAAAAAGTCAACAAAATTATTACTTGGATTTTTTAAAGAGCAACAAAATTGGCAAACCATTACCTATTATAATCCTATGTTAACAAAAAAAAAATAGAGAGAAGACTCAAATAGCTAAAATCAGAAATGAAAGAGAAAATATTACAGCCAATGATACAAAACAATTATAAGAAAATATTATAATTATGTACCAATAAATTGGATAACCTAGAAGAAAGGGATACATTCCTAGAAATATACTACCTACCAAAACTGAATCATGAAAAATTGATCATTTGAACAGGCAAATAATAAAAATGGAGTTTGAATCAGTAATCAAAAACCACCGAAAAAAGAGAAGCCCAGGACCAGATGCTGTCACTGGATAATTTAATTAAGCATTACCAAATAGTGCTAATCCTCCTGAAACTCTTTCAAAAATTGAAAGAAAGAGAACACTTCAAAGCTTATTCATGAGTTCAGCTTTACCCTGATACTAAAGCCAGAAAAAGACACTACAATAAAAGAAAACTACAAACTAATATCTCTGATAAATATTAATGCAAAATATCTCAACAAAGTACTAAAAAACTAAATTGAGCAGCATATTAAAAAGACTATACCCCATGATCAAGTAGGATTTAGTTCTGAAATGTAAAGATGATTCAATATATGAAAATTGATCGATGCAATGCACCATATTAATGGGAGAGAAAACCAAAAACATTGACGCATAAAAAGTATTTTACAAGTTTAAACACCTTCTTATCATAAAAACACACTCAGCAAGCCAGAAACAGAAAGAAATTACCTCAACATAATAGACCATTTATGAAAAGCCCATAACAAACATTATATTCAGTAGTGAAAAGCTGAAAGTTTTCTTCTAAAATTAGGAACAAAGCAAGAATTTCTGCTGTCACTAATTATCTCAAACATAACTTTGAAAGTTCTAACCCCTGCAATTACACAAATAAAGAAAAAATAAATAAAAATCTCCATATTGGAAAGTAGAAAATAATGTAACCTGTGTTTATAAATGGTATGATCTTGCATGCAGAAAACCCCAAAGATTTCACACAAAGTACTGTCAGTCAGAGCTAATAAATAAATTCAGCAAAGTTTCAGGATACAAAATCAACACCTAAAACAAGTTGTGTTTCTGTACACTAACAATGAGAAAAAAGGAAATTCAGAAAATAGTTATATTTAACATAAAAACAAAAAGCAATAAAATACTTAGGAATAAAATTAATCAAGGTAGTGAAAGATGTGTACACTAAAAATTACAAAACTTTGCTGAAAGAGGTTAAAGACGACACACATAAATGGTAAGATATAACATGTTAATGGATTGAATGACTTAAAATAGTGTTAAGACATCCATTATACTCAAAGTAATCTACAGATTCAGTGCAAACCCATCAAAATCCTAATGACATCTTTTGCAGAAATGGGGAGAAAAAAAGTTTCCTAAATTTACATGAAATCTCAATAAACCACAGATAGCGAAAATGATTTTGAAAATAAAAACAAAGTTGAAGAACTCATGCTTCCTGATTTCAAATCATATTACAAAGCTACAGTAATCAAAACAGTGTGATACTGGCACAGAGACAGACAAATTGACTAACAGAATAGAAATTTACCAATAGAATAGAGAGCCATAAATAAACTCTAGTGTATTTGGTCAAGTAATCAAATGGCAGAGTATCAAGGCAGCTCAGTGGGCAAGAACAAATTCTTTAACAAATTGTGTTTGAAAAACTGGATAATCACATGCCAAAAGATAAATTTGGACCGTTATCTTATACTACTTGCAACAATTAACTCTAAATGAATTAAATAACATAAGTGCTAAAACTATACAATTGCTGGAAGAAAATATTCACAGCATTGAAGATGGCAATTATTTCTCAGATATGATGCCAACATATTCAAAAATAGACGAATGGAACTACAACCGACTTTAAAACTCTTGTTTATCAAAAGACACAATTAACAGAGTGAAAGAATGGGAGAAAAACATGTGTAAAACATATATATATGAGATTAATAGCCAGAACATTGGCAACACCTACAACTCAGCAATAAAAAATCAAATCATGCAACTCAAAAATGGGCAAAGTACTTGAATAAGCATGCCTTTAAATAAATGACCAAAAATGACACAAAAAAGTGCTCAGCATCACAAATTATCAGATGTCAACTCAAAACCACAATGAGATATCTCCTCACACCTATTAAAATAAAACAAAAACATAATAAAAAAATAAAATAACATGTCGGTGAAGATGTGTGGAATTTGGAGCCCTAATGCAGTATTGGGGGGATTGCAATGGATACAATTGCTCTGGAAAATGAGATGACCTTTTCTCAAAAAATTAAACATAGAATTACCATGTGATCCACCACTTTCAAAAGAAGTGGAAATTGAGTCTCCAACAGATGTTAGCACATCCACGTTCGTGGGCTGTACTGCTCACAATACACAAGAGATGGGAGCATGCAAATATCTATCAACAAATAAAATAAATAGATAAACAAAATCTGATATACTAATACAACAGAATATGATTGCCCTTTAAAAAGATTTAAATTCAGTCACCTGCCACAACACAGATGAACCCAAGGATATTATGCTGAGTGAAGTAAGCTAGTCACAAAAAGAAAAATACAATATGATTCCACTGATTCGCATGAGGTCTTTAAGCTACTCAAATTCACAGAACCAGAAAAGGAAAGGGTGGTTAGCAGAGGTCGCGGGAGGAGAAAATGGGGGGCTGTTGTTTAATGGGCAAGGTGTTACAGATTTGCTAGATGAAAAAGTTTCGGAACTCTGTGTCATAACAATGTGAATATACTTAACATGACTGAATGGTACAATGAAAAGCAGTTAAGATAATACAATTTATGTTATGTGCTTTTGCTGATCGCAATTTTTAAAAACCCTCTGAAAGATTTAGAGAAGAAATAGAACAATTATTAAAATGAACACAAGAAAAGTTCAGTGTATTATGGGCTAAATGGGGAGATCAGACCAAAGTTCTGCCATTTAAGGTTAGGAGGATTATTTTTAGCTGTTAAAGTACAGGGGCCTGTGGAAATTTAATGTAAGAAATTAAATTTAATGAAGTCTTAGAGAATAATTAGTTTTAGATTGAGAAGCTGTTAGAGAGAATAAGTCTCTCTGAGATGGAACAAAGAGTCCATAAGAGTCCATTGGTGAGAAGGCACAGGGTGTTTTCGGGAGACAACATGGTAGCCCACATGACTGGTTAACAGGATAAAGCAAGGACAGTGGTTGAGAGGACATATTGGAGTTAGAATATTAGGAGCCTTGAATGCCATAAGAATTTGAAGTTTATCTAAGGAGCAAAGAATGCATAATGAAATAATTCTGTAGGGGAAAACAAAATGATCAGGTATTTGTATATTCTTTAGAAGAAGAGGAGGCAGTGGGGAACAGGAACCAAAACAAGGTTAATGCAGTAAAAACAAGGGTTGGGATAATAGACTAGAAGAACAAACTGGATGCAGACCTTGGTAAATATTTAGTGATTGGTCAGGGAATATAAGAATAATTTTGTAATTTCTGTCCTGACAAAAATAGAGGGAGGTGGTATCTTTCATAAATGTAAAAATATAGTTGATTTGAGAGGCATAAGGAGTTGTTTTTGCTCTACTGCCAACATGAAAAATTTCCCGTAGTCTCCCTGCTTACATTTTTGCCTGCCAAAGTCCATTCTTACTCTACATGGCAAATGGAAGTAACTTTCTAAAACCACAAATCACATATTTACACTCCTCTGATCTTCAGATACTTCAATGTCTTCTTGTGCACGTAGAATAAAAATTCCTAACTATGTCTGATGAAATCATATTACAAAGCATTAGAGAGTGTCAGAAAATAAATGAGTAACCAATTATAATTCTAGATGACACTCTCTAATGGAATGTAAGATCTATTTTTTTTTAAAGCCCTATCTCCCTTGTTTACTATACTGCAGCCTAGAAAAATACCTGGCATATAACAGGTGCTCAAAAACAATCGGTTGCATGGAAGTTATTTTTGACAGAAAATGGAGGTGAGGGGTCAGGGAAACTAACATTGATGTGAAAACACTGTAAGTAATAGGAGTTAGGCATTGGGCTGAACACTTCACTAACATTATATCTGAACTCTTTTTACTGATTAGGAAAATGAATCTCAGTCACATAAAGTAGATTGTCTATAGCCTTACAGTGAGAAAATGGTAAAATGGAGATTTTTACCGAGATTGGTCTAAATCTGAAAGACACAGAACCATACTGTAGCCTCTGGAAATTTTATTTTTTTTATTTTATTTATTTTATTTATTTTTTTTTTTTTGAGTTGGAGTCTCACTCTGTCGCCCAGACTGGAGTGCAGTGGCACGCTCCCGGCCACCACAGCCTCGATCTGCTGGGCTTCCGCGATCCTTCTGCCTCAGCCTTCCAAGTAGCTGGAACCACAGGCACGTGCTACCACACCCAGCTAGTTTTTTATTTATTGTAGAGATGAGAGCTCGCCAAGTTGCCCAGGCGGGTCTCAAACCCGTGGACTCAGACCATCCACTCACCTCAGCCTCCCAAAGTGCGGGATTACAGGCTGAGCCACTGAGCCCGGCTGGAACATAATATCATATGACACATGTTGACCTGAGAAAAGGAGAGACCTAAGGATGGTTTAATTATGTCCCTCCCTCTTATTTATTAGGACACATCTATTTGTCACATTAATAAATTACCACCCTGGATGTCAAGGATCAGAGTGCAGATAAATATGGGGGCCTTTTCTCAAAAGAGAGATACTCTCCAGACACAGGGTGATGACACGACAGGGAAGGGTACACTGAACAGAACAGGGAGCTAAAGACAATGCTGGACATGGGATTGTGGAGTTTCTGGGGAGCTAAGGCCAAGTTGATCAACGCCCCTGCTACATTCACATTGGGGTTAAATTTCAGCTGGTAAGTTTGAGGGCAGGCTCCAGGTCCAATAGCTCACACCAGCTGGAATTGTTTGGGAGGAACCAGGAAGTGGAATGTGGAAACCTGAGTCCAGAAAGTTTGGCTGTACGCTGGGTATAGAAAGATTAATGCATCATCTCTTGAAAGGCAGAATAGAAGTGACAGAGAAGATCCAGGATAAATCCACAATCTGGGATCTGGTTACCTAGGTCTACTGCAGGGATTACAGGAACAAAAGCACCCTAGAAAGGTCTGAAGGAGGGGAGGAGCAGTAGATGGCTTGGCACACAATGAGTGCCCAAGCTGTTTACAGAGATGTATCTTACTGTGTTCAAGGTGTGACAGAAAAGCTACAAGCAGGGATGGGAAGTGGGGATGTCTGGTGAAACTTGATCCTTCAGAAAATAGAAACTATTAAGGACAATAAATGACAGTGAAAATGAGAAATTGAAAAGCACAGGGAAGAAAGAAAAAAGGAAGGAGTCAAAATGATTGGGCTAGAGGAGTTAGGGGGTCCAGTCAAGTTCACTAGTGTATTTCAAAGAGACCTGACTATATATGTAGTAATGTGTACATGACCAGATGTGGGGCTCAAACCATAACAAGGAAAAGAGCTCATTCTGTAGCCCAGGTGGTGTTTGAATTTGATTCTGACCGTAACCTGAGTGTACAAAGCAAAGTGACTATGTAATCCCTGCAAAGATGAAACCTGTGACCTGAGTACTGTTAGCACCATGTGGTACCCCACTAAGCTAATGGCAATTAGTCAAAACAAAGATAAGCATCAAAATCATAACGTGTCCCTGAGGACCTAGCCAGGTGTACTCTTTGGGGGTCATTACCTACACTCTGAAAAAAGGCTGGGGAGGGGTTATGGTAATGACCAAAGAGCAGGCAGGTCAGGGTAAGACACAGCATCAGGACCTACCAGGTCTATGAGCTTAGAACTAGTGTGGGGTGGCAGGTGACCTGCTTCATGGGCTATAAGAGCAGGACCAGAGGCTAGGGATGGAGGGAATTTTCCATACCTGCTGTAGTTCAAAGGTCATCATTGTCCTGCTGGGCAAAATGACAGAATTTTAAGCATTCTTATTGAGGACCCACCATGGAGCCTGGGAAGAAGAGACTGGACACCTGTGCTCACCTCTCCTGGACCCCACACCCCACCCTCTTTCCCACGTGTGGTACAATCAGTAACATAAAGAATACAACCGTGGAAGTTCACTACAACACCAAAGTGTGTGAGGGTTGCTGGGAGAAACCAGGTATGATGAGTGAACTGCAGGAAGGGATAAGCATGTGTGAGAAAAGAGAATAAGACTGAGGGTGGGGATGGTGAGAGTAGTAAACATAAGTTAGGAAGTAGAAAGGTGAAGCAAAAAAGAGAGGAAAGAGGAGAGAGAAAAAAGTGTGGACATTCTGATTTCTGAGCTTAAGAGGAGAGAAAAGAGACAGGGCAAAGAATTTGACCTTTCTTAGAAATGTGCTTCAATTTCTGAAAAGTTGAGAAGTAGACTGAGACTGAGAAATTAGGATGGGACTGGTGGGAAGATAAGAAATGCATAGTACCCATTGCAGAAAGTAGGGAGATAGGAATCACAGAATCTGGGCAATAAGAGAAATTTTTGTTTAAAGAGGCTCTTTAAAACAAATCATGTGGGAATCTGCCTGGGGAAGGGTGGCACACCTCATCTACAAGGGTACCTGCATAATGAACATTTGTATCTCTAACCCTGAATTGTGCCCCACAACTTTAAAATAAAAAATTTAAAAGTTAAAAAAAGACAACTCATGGAATTCACCAACTAATTTCAGTTATAGCAGATAGATTTTATTATGAAAATGAAAAATACAAAATATAAAAGACAGTCTTTGTCTTCAAATAGCTCACAGTGTAGTAGAAAAGCATGGAAGAAGATGGTGGAAGTCGTGTACAGAGGTAGTAGAATAGGGAGTGATTCATTTGAAAGAGATTAATATGTCAGAAGACCTGGTGGAGCTGGTAGCATATGACTTCCAGAAAGGAAAAATTGATTCCTGGGGTGGGAAATGGAGAGAAGGTAGCTGAAACTACCAGGGGCAAAGGCAAGAATTATGGAGTAGCATGCAATATTTGGAAGTGGGTAAAAGTCTGGGACAACTAAAGATAAAGGACTTTATAATTTAATACCACACTTTAGAAATAAAAAGTCACTTAGAGCAGACTTTGCTGACCAAATTTGTAGCTGAAAGATGTCTCAACATTATATAGTGTTGTTCTAAACTTACTGAGAACCAAAAATCCTGGATGGTGAAACTTAGGGAACTATGAAAATTCAGTGATTATATCTTCTATCCCTTCCATATGTTCTGGTTTTCTATCTACTTTGCCCCAGTGATAATCTGCTGAGGTCCCTTTTCCCAGGGTCTTCAGTGAAAAGCTGAATCCCATGGGCATCCTCAACGAGGATTCAGAATTTGAAATAATCTCTGCATAGGGAGCATCAATAAGACTGATTATTGTCTTGTGTTTCAACTACCCACAAAGATTTGAAACTGATAATAGAGGAGGTTATTATCCAAATTTAGGACTTAGAACGTACCTAATTATTTAAAATCCTTATATTGTTTTATTTCTCAACTACAGATGCTATGCTTGTTTTTATTTTGTTATTGTTATTTATTTTCTGTTGATCCCTATATACATAGGTCTCATATCCATATTTCATAATGTATCTGACTTGATGTTTTACTTTGTTAGGCAATTTATCTATGGGATATATGACCTTGCCTTCAGCAGATTGTTTGGTGCACTGAAGATACTTCTCAGAACAATCAGGGTTAATGTGGAGACAAAAGGGTGTTTCTCAGGATACAGAGAGGCAGTCATTGCCTTGATTATAAGTCCACTCTCCTAGTCATTTCTTCCTGCTCTTGTTTATCTCCTGTAGTCCAACTCTCGGAGAGATTATGCTATAACGTATCTCACATTGCCCTATTCTTGAAGCCCTTCTAATTCTGCAGCATTTATCTACAATCAAAGACCCCATCTAACCCACCTATTTAATGCTGATCTGGTAAGTACCAGGAAGAATTTTGAAGGGGAACTTGATAGCCAGAACTAGGTTTGGACACAAGTGTAAAGTAAGCAAATTTGTTCATATTTGCCATTTCTAGGCGGTTACTGAGTTTTTTTTTTATTATACCAACATCAAATCACTCTTATAACTAAGTATCTTATGTTCCATATATTTAGTAGTCTAGCAGGAACTAATCTGGAAAACAGTAAAACTTTTGTCCTCTCCCAGAAAACATTGTTCAAGATTTGTAAATATCTTTTGGTAACAATATTCCCTCTTGCTATTTTGAATCCATAAAATCAAACCTTTTGAAAGAAAGATATCAGTAGGAAAAATATTTACTTGCAGCAATGTACCAAGTGTTTGGAGTAAAATAAGAATGATCTAATAATGTGTGAAACGTGATCTGTGTGAAACGAGCTATGTTTATGATCGGAATTCCTAATGTGTTGAGTTGCATGTGTGTGTGCTGAAAACAGAAGGGGTATACGAACCTCTGATGAATACGTGTGTGTATAAAGGGATAGGAGCTATCACTGTATGCATATGTATGTTTGTGAAAACATGATTGAGTCTTCATATTTACCTGGCTGTGAGTGTGAGGCGGCAAGAGATTGGTTAAGATCACCTGACACTCAGGATTTGTAAAAGTGAATATGTTATAAAATGAAATTTGAACAGCATATATGCATATACAGGTGCTTTTTGTCACATGACTTTTCATGTGAATACAGGCGCATATATATATATATGTATATATATATATCAGTACATACACAGAAAACTTTCTATCTTAGAAAATAAACATTAATTTGTGTCTTATACATCCTTGAATATGTATATGAGTATGAATATACATATTTTGAATGCAAATTAGTTTGCTATGTATCTGCCTCAAAAATATGTCTGTCTGTGAATATAAATTTTTTGCTTATGTATATTTCTGTGTATCAGTTTTGATGTGTATGTGTTCACGTGTATATATCTATGTTGCATGTGGTTATAGACACTGCTTATTAAACGTATTTTTTGTGTGCCAATAGTGTGCATGAGAGAAGTTGTATGTGATTCCTGTATGACTGGTAAGTATATTTAAGAAGGTTTTCAAAATTCTGGGATAGGGAAAATCCTGTCAAATATAGTGTTCTCATTTTGTGGCTTAAATATTTCCACAAAAGCCTCACAGGCTTTTCTCAACAGGCACCTGTCCCAAACCTTTTTATACTTCATCTTCTATCAAGCACACCTGCTACCTGGCCTGTTATTAATGAGCAGAAACATTCCATGAAATACATGATATGCATCAGAAATTTCTGTTTTCCTGGTTGCAAGCACATCTGCTTAGGAGCTCCATATACAATATACTCTGGCAGAGAGACAGACTGTGAGTTGTGAGCAGAGGGCAAGGATCAGAAATATGTTGAGAAGGACTCCGCTAAAAGAAAAAATAATATTTTTGAGGAAAATTACATGAGATATGTGTAAGGGTGAATGGGAAATTTTTGAGAAATGGATAAGAAAGTTGAGTGAACATTTCAGAAAGAGAGATCAAAGAAAGAGAAATAGAATTGTATATGTGCAAAACAAAAATGTAAAAGATTTGTGAAACACATTTTCTGAGGCTTAATATAAACCAGGAAGTGGATTTATAATAATGAATAATTAACCTTATTTTGAGGAAGTAACAGTGCATGGAGGAGAAAGGCATAGAAATAAATATTTCTAGCTGAGAATAACAGGGACTATATTACACCATGTGCCATAGTGTACTAGAAGCGGGTAAATAGCCCATCCCAGCCTGCACGTTTGAGGTAAGATGGTCAGCGAAAGGAAAAGCAACACCTGAGTTGGTATTTCATTATACATATGAGGCATGATGACGCAGAGAGGATGAAGGAAATGCTATTTGTAAAATGTATTATCTGAAAGTGTAAAAGTCAGTCTTCAGTTGTTCTGGAAGGTTCAGGTGCATGAGAAGAAATAGAATAGAATTAGCATAAAAGAAGAAGGTTGTCTAGGGACAGATGGTGATGAAGTTTTTATGACAAATAAACATGCAGCCTTTATTTTAAAGTAATGAAATATCAGAAGATTCAAAGAAAGATACAACAGTCACATTATCAAATTGCAAATTACAAAATAGACAGGAAATAATTAGAAAACAGAAAAATTGGCAGCAGTGAAACTGATAGGGAGAATGCAAATGAAAACTTCAACAAAGACTACCACACTGCTGATGAGTAAAAGAAGGAACATGGAAGAAAATTTTGAGGAGAGATAATAGAGCCTACTGAATAATCAATAGTTATGCATGCATTTGACATCTTACCAAGAAAAAATAAGGTATAAAGTTTAAGGCAAAATTAAAGTATAAGAGGTAAGGTCAAAGTCATGTTTGAACCCTATTTCATTTCAGTAATTATCCTCTAATTACTAATTAGAGGATACTAATTAGCCCCTAATCATTACCATTTTGATCAAACCAATTTAAAGCATAGCCTTCCAGGACCATCCATAGATGCTTACCTACAAATGTTGCCATTTGGGAGATACATAGTACTTTTGGAGATGTTTAACACATACATAATACCATAAAACATAAATCACTTTGCAACTTTTAAAAAACTCAACAATATGTCTTCATTCTTAATTTTTGAAACTATTGTGCATCATGATTCTCTTTGATTAATGAATTGTCCCCGATGAATACTCTACATTTTTTCACTATTGAAAATCACAATTTTTATGCCTCTCTATGCATATGAGAGTTTTTCTTTCTGATATATCAAGAACTAGAATTGTCAAATGAAGTAAATTATTTGTTTTAATAGATCCCAGGGAGGCTACAAAATTTCTTAAGCCTAGATTCAAAATCATCTTTCAATATATTTTCTACTACATAAATGCATAAATTGTATAAATATATTACATATAATGAGTAAATAATATTTTATCATTTTTATATGTATTATCTCAGTAACCATTGAGATTGATTTTATTATACTTTTTGCCACTTATATTCTTATATAAATTATTGTTCATATTTTGCCAGATTTTATATTACATTGTTCATATCTTCTTTTTTATTTGTAGTTCCTTAAATATTTCAAATTTTAAACTTGTATCAGTGATGCTAGTTAAAAATATTGTCCCACCCTGAGACATTGTCTTATTCTTCCTCTTTAAACCTCATATGTCTTACCCATTGTCATGTTAGATGTTTTAATTTTGTCGCTGTAACAATTATTGATTTTTCATTTGTGGTGTAGACACATTGAAGTTTTCAAATTTTTTTGTTTTGATATTATAAAGTTTTCTATCTTTTTATTTAAATGAAATGTTTATTATATTTAACATTTGGTTTTGTTTTCATTTAGAATTTATTTTCAGTACAGACTGTAAGACTGAGATCTAAATTATATTTTTAAAAACACAGCAATTTCCCAAATGTATCTTTTTCTCATAGATTTTAAGTAGTACATGTATAGTTTCTATATATCAGAAGATCTATTTCTAGAATTTTTATTTTGTCTGTGACAATATGACATTACTCTAATTTCTTTGGAATTACAAAGAGATTTGCTATGAAATATGAGTCTCTCCTTGATTTTTAAAAAATTGCCTGATACTTTTTTGATCACTTATTATTGCATAGAAAATTAAGGATGGGATGACCAAGTTCAAAAAATATTACTGAGATTTACAATAAAGTTACAATAAATCTGAATATTAAATTTCATCACTGAGTTTTCCCTTTAATCAAATGTTGTAGATTTCTCAATAAAAAGATGGACATTAGCCGGGCTCGGTGGCTCAGCCTGTAATCCCGCGCCTTGGAAGGCTGAGGTGAGTGGATTGCCTGAGCCGGCAGGTTCGAGACCCGCCTGGGCAAGCGAGACCTCATCTCTACAATAAATAAAAAAATTAGCCAGGCGTGGTAGCGCACGCCTGTAGTTCCAGCTACTTGAAAGGCTGTGGCGGAAGGATCGCCGGAGCCCAGCAGGTCGAGGCTGCGGTGGCCAGGAGCGGCCACTGCACTCCAGTCTGGGCGACAGAGTGAGACTCCTACTCAAAAAAAAAGATGGACATGTTATGTTAGGTTTTATTATTAAATTTTACTAAATAGAAGTCTGCTCAGAATTTATCTCTCTTTTTGGGTCAGTTTGTTAATTTATGTTTTATGGAATTTTTAAAAATCTAAATATTATAATTTGCTGGCATGTAGTTGTTTAGAATATTTCCTTATAATCATTTTGAGTTATGTAAGGTGAGTAGTACTGTTTCCTATTTCATTCTTTTTTTAAATTTTTAAAGAAGTAGGGTACAATTCAGGATTAAGTATACAAGTGGTCATCATACAAGTAAAGTTTGGGCCTCCCTTTGGTCCCCACTGTCTGTAATGAGATCAGGTTCCCTTATTGATGTTGTAACCCACCCTTCTTCCCCCACCCTAGTAGTAACCCCCTGCTGCCAACCCTTTTTAAAAGTATTGTGGTAATCTTTCAGAGTCAACTTATGAGTGAGAACATATGGTACTCTGGATCTCTTTCTTATAGTATTATGGTAAATGTTTATGGTCTGCTTATGAGTGTGAACATGGGGTACCCTCTGTTCTTTGTTTCTTTGAGAGATCATCGAGTATGATAGACTCTAAATCCATCCAAGTTACTGTAAAGTCCATATGTTTGTCCTTCTTTATGGCTGTATAATATTCCATTGTGTATATGTGCCAATTTTTTTTTTTTTTAATCCAGTTCAGTTCCAATGGACAGCATGGCTGGTTCCATCTTTTTGCTTTTGTGAATAGTGCTGCAAAAACATGCTTGTGCAGGTATCTTTTTTGCAGAATAATATGAATTCCTCCAGGTATATTCCCAGCAGGGGGATTGCTGGGACATATGGAAGGTCAATGTCTTTTTCTTTCAGAAATCACCGGTTTTCCAAAGAGGTTGCACTAGCTTGCATTTCCACCAGCAATGTAGAAGTGTTCTTGTTTTCTTCATGTCCTTGCCAGCATCTGTTGTTGTTTGTTTTATTAAAGATGGTCATTCTTACTGGGGTTGTTAGGTGGTATCTCAATGTGGTTTGGATTTGCATTTCTCCGATGATTAGTGAGGCTGAGCACTTTTCATGTGTCTGTTGGCTGACCGTATATCTTCTTTTGAGAAGTGTCAATTCATGTCTTTTGCCCACTTTTTAATGGGGCTGTTTGTCTTGTTTCCTTTCAGCACATTTGAGTTCCTAGTAGATGCTAGATGTTAACCCTTTGTCAGATATGTAGTTGGCAAATATTTTTCCTATTCTGTGGTCTGTCTCCCCACTCTCTTGGTGGTTTCTTTTGCTTTGCAGAAGCTTTTCAGTTTGATGAGGCCCCACTTGTTTATGTTCTCTCTTATGGCCTGGGCACTTGGGGTTTTGATCACCGTATACCTATTCTTGTACCATTATCAAACTGTTGTGATTGTGATTATTGTAGCCTTATAGTAAAGTTTGAAGTCTGGAAGTGTGATACCTCCTGCTTTGTTTCTTTTGCTAAGGATTGTTTTGGCTATTCATGTTCGTTTATGTTTCCATATGAATTTCTGTGTTATCATTTCCAGGGTCATTTCCAGGTCTGAGAAGAATGATGTTGGTAATTTAATGGGTATTGGGTTGAATTTGTAGAGTGCCTTTGGTAGGATGACTGTCTTAACAAGGTTGATTCTTCCTATCCATGAGCATGGAATATTTTTCCATTTGTTTGTGTCTTCTTGAATTTCTTTGAGAAGTGTTTTGCAGCTTTCACTGTAAAGTTCTTTCACTTCTCTGATTAGGAAGATGCCAAGGTATTTCTTTTTGTGTGTGTGTGGCTATTGTAAAGGGGATTGTGCTTTTTATTTGGTTTTCTGCCCTCTTGTTGTTGGTGTTTAAGAATGTGACTCTCCTTTGCACAATTATTTTATAGCCCGGCATTTTGCCAAAGTCCTTTATCAATGAAAGCCAGTTTTTGACAGATTCTCTTGGATTATTTCAATCTTCATTCAGGTAATTTGCTTATTCTCTCTAATTTTCTTTTCAAGACTTGGTAAGGGTTTTTAACTTGTGGATCTTTAATCACTTCCCCCGTACTTACATTTTTTTAATTATAAAGATGTAGGGTACAATTCAGGGTTAGGCATACAAACGTTGATTTGCAGGTACCCTTGTTGATGAGATGTGCCCCTCCCTCCCCTAGCAATTTCCCTCAACTGCCAATCCCCCCCTTCCCCTGACCATTTCCCACTACTGCCAATCACTTTCTTATAGTATTATAATTGTTCAAGATCCGCTTTGAGTAAGAACATATGGTACTCTGTTCTTTGTTTCTGTGCTAGATCACGGAGTATGATCGACTCTAAATCCATCCAAGTCAAGTTGCTGCAAAATCCATATGTTTGTCCTTCTTTATGGCTGCATAATATTCCATTGTGTATATGTACCACATTATTTTTTACCCAGTCCAGCTTCGATGGGCAACATGGCTGGTTCCATGTTTTTGCTATTGTGAATAAAGCTGCAACAAA
>CAUYQG010004936.1:0-15558 GCA_963574415.1 Tarsius wallacei
ATTAATTTTAAAAATATATTTTATTTCTAATTAATGTTTATATCATATTTATTTGCTATAGTTAATATAATAGTGCATGTTATTTGATCCAAAAATATCATTTCAGCCCGTAACCAATGTAAACATTTTTTGTAAGATGTATTTTTATTTTTTATA
This sequence comes from Tarsius wallacei, assembly GCA_963574415.1. Classification (NCBI taxonomy): domain Eukaryota; kingdom Metazoa; phylum Chordata; class Mammalia; order Primates; family Tarsiidae; genus Tarsius; species Tarsius wallacei. Next base: position 157 of record CAUYQG010004936.1, read on the forward strand.
TTACACATTTCCAGGAGTTTTTATTTGTAAGGCATTTCGCCTTCATTTTTTTGTCCTTAGTCTTCAATCTCCAGTGTGTACTGTATGCTTACAGCATGTATTAATCAGTCTAGCCACGTTTCAAGTGCTCAAGAGCCCCTGTAGCTTGTGGCAATTGCACTGGACAGGGCAGATCTAGACAGGCCATGCTATGAACCCAGGGCAGACTGGGCACAGTGGCTCACGCCTGCAATCCCAGCCCTTCGGGAGGCTAAAGTGGGAGGATCACTTGAGGCCAGGAGTTTAAGGCCAGCCTGGGCAACATAAGAAGACCACAAAAATAAAAAACAAGCAGCCAGGCATGGTGGCACATGCCTGCAATCCCAACTACTAGGGAGACCAAGGTAAGAGGATCACTTGAACCCAGGAGTTGGAGGCTGTGATGAGCTATGATTGCACCACTGCACCCCAGCGTGGGAGACAGAGTGAGATGCTGTATCTAAAAAAATTAAAAAGAAAAGGATCCTGAACCAGGGCAAACTGTGATAGGTACAGCAGCTGTCACTCTCAAGCTGGCTGCCAGAGAGAGGCCTGGGAGGAGAGCAGTTCACATCTTGGCTCCCAGTCTAAACCCAGACTTCATCCTGATACCTCCCAGGAAGGAAAACACACATGCACCGCGCTTTTGAAAGTGACAGCAATTTTAATCGCTACTACTTTAGGGTTAGTGATTTCCCTTGCTAATAAGATTGCTCGTCGAGGTCTTTATCCCGGCTGCTGGTCTCTGCGGGCTGTTAAAAGTGGGCATGATGCTCTCGAAGATGCTTGTGCCATGGGCTCTGCTGCACTTTGTCTGAAGGAGGAGGCCGCACTGGGGCAGATAGAGCCAGCTTGGGCTCCCCACTGCCAACTGATGCTTTCTGATCCCAGGGAAGAGGAGACACCCTTAGACGTTGACGGGACACTCGGGCTGAGCACTCCCTAGTCAATGAGACACCATACTTAAATGGCCATTCGTGATCTGGACAGGGAAGTGGAAAAGAACAGAGTTTGTGCTTGGGGATTTGTGTGTATGCTTGGCTTCTCCTGATCCCAGAGTCTTTAACAAGTTGATTGTGTCAGTGTCCTGCTCGAGCAGGGGATGCCCAGGGCCTCCCTGTCCTCAGAGCCTCTACCTCCAGGGAGAAGTCAGCGTGCTGGCCTGGAGCCCCACATAAAGGGAGGTGGGAGCAGGATCCAGGCCTCCCAGACCACTCCTGTGAGAGTTGCTCTCCAGCCTCTCTCTCTGCCTCAGTTTTCCTCAGAGCACTTAGCATTCTTGACATTCTGTTGCTTTTTTCTTTGTGGACCACTGTCCCTGTGGTGTGTCTTGTTACCTCCCCAGCACCTAGAGGAGTGCCTGCCCTCCCTTGATAAACACTGGCTGACCAGACATGTAGTGCCAGGAGGTTGTTCCAGGCACAGGGGCTGGCCTGGAGGCTCTGTGAGTTAGGAACAGCAGGGGAGGAGGGCCGCTGAGAAAGCCTGGGAGATGGTGGCCTTTGTGTGATTCCCCTGGCAGTGGCGAGACAGAACTCGGAGGAATGCGATTGCAGCACAGAGGCGGCGGGATGACTTTGTCAGCAACATTTGGAGCCTGTCGGTGATGAGAGCCATGTGGGTCCCGCAAGGAGACAGTTGTGGTAGTTGAGACAGGATGTGAATAAGACAGAAAGGAGCATTTCATCAGCAGGGATGGGGAAGGAGCAGGGCTGGGGCCACGGAGTTCAGGGGTAGGAAGGGTTGGCCTGGAGTTCACGAGAGCCTGTGCATGCACACGGACACGCTCACACATGCACACACACGCACAGGCACACAAGAACATGCACTCACAGGCCCCCACAGCACATTCTAGCACAACTTCAAACTCACTCTGTGCTTCAAGCTTTGGCTTTGTCTCCTGCCTGCTTCTTGCTAGAGCCGGGAAGGTTGGTTGCCTTGTGGGGAAGGGGAGCTGCAGGGCCCAGACACCTTGGAGCAGAGGGTATCTTCTCCAGCCTCAGGTTTGCTCCAGGCTAGTGTGGAGAGGGAAGAGGCTCAAGGAAGGTCACATGGTCCCACAGGACAGAAAGGAGAGAAAAGGCCCCGTGAAAGAAGGACTGGGATAGGAGAAAAATCCTCTGATCTGGGCCGCAGAGGGCAAGCACTGGCGGCAGTCCTAACTCACACGCGCACACATATGTGAACCATGTGAAGGGCCTGTCATTGAGACTGGGGGCCTAGAAGAGGCGTGAGCTGCTTGTTAGAAGTGGGTGGGGACATGTTTGGGTATTTAGCTGAAATAGGACTTTTATTTTTAAAGAGCCTCAGTTAGATTGATGTCTCTGCTAGCCTAAATATAACAGAACAGCCAACTTCTTCCCAGCGGGGCCAGGCCTCCGAGCAGGCTCCAAGACCCTGTGTTCAAAAGAAAAAAAGAGAGAGCGCGTGAGCACTCCACAGATGGAAAAGGTCACACAGCCAGTCCTCTGAGCATGCTGGAAGAGGGAGATGGATGAGCTGGTGTGGACACGCTGCAGTCCTCCAGGCCCCCTCAAGGAAGAAAAAACAAGGCTTGCTGGGTGATGGGGGAGGGGAGCCAGCACTGCTGTGTACCTGAGGTCTGCCTGGTGGGAGAGGACATAGGGGTGGTGGTGGCAAGTAATTTCCAGGCTTGTGCTCAGAGAGCCCAGCAGTCACCACACAACAATGCACTGGTCCCACGCAACACACGCAGAGGGTTGGGGCATCAAGAGGGGAGCCAGTCCCTTTGGGGGCCTGAAAAGTGCATCTCAGAGAAGGAAGGATTTGAGATGGACATCAAAGGGCAAGGAGGATTTGGACAGAGACAGAGAGAACAACAAGACGCAGAGACAGGGGCAGGCAGGATGTGTACGGAGGCCTCAAACTTGTCAGATGTGATAGCAGTGCAAGAACGCGAAAGAGTATTGGGGGAAGGTGGGAGCCCGAAGTGTCTTGTCCTTGAGTCTGAAAGTCAAGTGGAGCCATCTAAGAGTTGAGAGGAAACACGGCAACACAACCCAGGCAGACTAAAGGAGGATGACTTTGGTGATGAGATGGAAGGTAGAGATTCCTTGGGGTAAGAAGCAGCCCAAGAGCCCGAAGACCAGCGAGGGGTCTGAGCCAGGTGAGGTGACCCTGGCCTATGAAACGGACTCCCGTCTCGACCAGGTAGCACAGCAGAAGTCTATCTCTTGCTCACATCAGGTTGATTTGGCACAGGGCTGAAGGGCAAGGCTTTGCTTTTGGAGTAACCCTAGGAACCTGAGTGAGGGTGCTCTGCCATCAACAGAGTTGATGCCCTGGAGTTGACATCCATGTGGTACAGGAAAACATCAGGGATCTCACAGGAGGTTTTTATGAGCCCAAGTTCCATGGGCCACATCTCGGTCACGTGGCCCTACCTGCATGGGGGTGGGGGGGCGGCGGGTAGTTCCCGGCTGGCCACGCGTGCCTGGTGGTCATCTTTGCCATGGGATCGGGACAGGGACTCCTGAAGAAGTATTTCAGCTGTAGAAATGAAAAGGGGGGAAGAGGGGAGAATGTTTATACTTAGGACTTAGGAAGAGGAGAAGCCAGAGACAGAAAACAAAAGGAGGCAGCTCGAGGGACAAAGAGAGACGAGCACAGTGCCGCAGAGACCTCAAGGCGGGGGTACTGAGAACGAGTCTGGCTCCCACAAGGCCTGTGGCGGAGAAGGGAAGAGCCAGGTTATAAGACTTGAGAAGCAACCAGCAATGATTCTCTAGTACTTTCAATAAGCCACATCCTTGAATTAGGCATGCATGGCCCCCTGGTAGGACATTAACTTAGGACACCCAAGGGGGCCCCAGAAGGGACCCTTTTGCAGGGACTCTTTGTGGTGCAGCAACAGGAATATGGGCTTTGGAGTCAGATGATGTGGAACCCCAGGATAGCCACCTTGATCTCCAGCAAACTCCTTCATCTTTCTGAGCCTCAGTTTCCTCATCCATTAAATGGGCATACTGGTAGCTACTTTCCAAGCTTGTTGAAAGGGTTAGAAGTCATTTGCTTTGTAAAGTGTTTAGCCCAGTGCCAGTGCAGAGTAATTCATGCAATGCACATTTATTGTGCACCTACTGAGAGCCAGGAAACTTTCTAGGTGTTGGGGAGTCAAAGGAACCAAGATTCCTGCTCTCAAGAAGCTTATGCATTGGTAGGGCTTGCCAGATTGTGTTCTTCAAGGAATTGGTCCATTTCTCTTTGTTATCAGATTTGTGGGCATAGAGTTGTTCATAGTACCTTGATTATCCTTTTAATGTCTACAGGATCTGTAGTGATGTTCCCGCTTCCATTTCTGATGCTAGCAACTAGATAGTAGCTCTCTCCCTTTCTTTATATATATATAGTTTTAGTTTTGTTTTTAGAGGCAGCATCTCACCCTGTTGTCCAGGCTAAAGTGCAGTGGCATGGTCATAACTCACTGTAGCCTCAACCTCCTGGGCTCAAGCGATCCTTCCGCTTCAGCCTCCTGAGTAGCTGGGACCACAGATGTGTGCCACCATGGACAGCTAATATATTTTTTAAGAGATGGAGTCTTATTATGTTGCCCAGGCTGGTCTTAAACTCCTCTTGGCCTCAAGAAATCCTGTGTCAGCCTCCCACAACACTGGGGTGACAAGCATGAGCCACTGTGCCCAGCCTCTCTTTTTTTTCTTAGTTAGCCTGATTAGAGGTATATTGATTTTTTTTTTTCAAGCAATTGGCTTTTGGTTTTGTTGATTTTCTTTATTGATTTCCTGTTTCCAATTTCCAATTTGATTTTTACTCTGATTTTTAATTTCTGGATTTTTATTATTTCTCTTCTTCTGCTGACTTTGGATTTAATTTACTCTTTTTTCTTTTCTTTTCTTTTTTTTTTTGTTTCCTAGGGAGAAGCTTAGGTGATTGATTTTAGATCTTTCTTCTATTCTAGTATACACACTCAATGCTATAAATTTCCCTTAAGTCCTGTTTTCGCTGCTTCCCACAGATTTTGATGAGCTACATTTTCATGTAAATCAAAGTAAATTTTAATTCCCCTTAAAATTTTGTCTTTGACTCATATGTTATTTACAAGTGTGTTGTTTACTTTCCAAGTACTTGGGGGATTTTCCAGCTATCTAACTGTTATTCATTTCTAATTTAATTCCCTTGTGGTCTGAGAGTAGACATTGTATGACATCTGTTCTTTTAAATCTGTTAGGTTGTGTTTTATGATCCAAAATATGATCTATCTTGGTAAACGGCTTGTGTGAACCTGAGAAGAATGCATACTCTGCTGTTGGATATAGTAATCTATAGATTTCAATTATATCCAGTTGATTGATGGTGTTGCTGAGTTCAACTATGTCCTTACTGATTTTCTGCCTGCTGGACCTGTCCACTTTTGATGAAGTATCCAACTATATCAATATCTATATGTGTCTATACTATATCTATATCTATAGATATCTATATCTATGTCAACACTATATCTAGTATTGAAGTAGCCAACTATAATAGTGGATTCATCTATTTCTCCCTGCAGTTCTATCGGTTTTTGCCTCACACATTTTGATACTCTGTTGTTAGGTGCATACAAGCTAAGGATTGTTATGTCTTCTTGGAGAATTGACTCCTCTGTCATTATGTGATGCCTTCTTATCTATCCCTGGTAACTCTCCTTGGTCTGAAGTCTGCTCTGTGTGAAATGAATGTAGCTTCTCCTGCTTTCTTCTGATCAGTGTTAGTGTGGTATATCTTTCTCCATTCATTTACTTTTCATCTACACGTGTCTTTATTTTTCAGGTGATTTTCCTATAGACAACGTATAGTTGAGTCTTGTTTCTTGATTCATTCTGATGGTCATTGAAGGGGAGGCCAGAGGGATAGGAGCAGCGGGGAAGTAAAGATTCAACCAATCTCTCTATTAAGCAAGCACTTGTGTCAAGCCATTCCATTTCCTCACTCAGAGAGGGGAGAGAAAAGTAGTCACAGGTGGAAGATAAGATTCCTCTTCTTCCCTACCCTTTATTACTTCTTTTTATCCTACTCCTCTGAAAAATGGGTAGATGTGTTCAGAACATATAATCTGCTTAAAAGAATATCAGTGCTAAACATGCACCGGGAAATCAGAGCTGCTCCTTGTGTCTTCCCCTTTCTAGGAGGTCTGGGCCGGCCATCCACCCCTCCTCAGAGGCCCTGCCTCAAGCACTATAGCATGGGACTGCAGCTTCCCTCTGACAGAGTTTTGCAGGCTCCCAGGAAGGCTCCCAGCCATGCAAAGGGGGCAGGCCTCTCTCTGGATGAAGAAGGCACTGGAACCAGCAGGCCATCAGCTCTCAGCTTCAGCTTTGGGCTTTGCCTCACTCAGTGGCTGTCACCAGCCTGTCCCTTTGTTGTTGGGGCACTCTACCACCCACCTGCCTCACGTTTCCCCCTTACTGCCTCTGTTCCCTCCCCTCTGCCCAATCATTCCTCTCTTCCCTTCCTCTTTCCAGGGCTCTTGCTTTAGTCTTGACCTAGGTATCGCTGGCATCCTAATTCATGCCATAAAAATGTGCTTATTCATCTAAGTCATGCTCAGACATGCAGTTGCCCCTACTGCCTGAGGGATCAGGGAGGGCTGTGTAGGGCCATGGTGTCTGCCCCCTTCTGGTGCCCAGGCAGTGGCCCAAGACCCTTGCCATAAGTCTTGTTCATGGTCACATGGCCACAGGACCTACCTCCTTCTGCCACTTCTCTGCCCCTCTGAGGGAGCCCTGGAATCCTTCAGTGGCTCTTTCAAGCCACGTAGGGATGGGAGACCCTCTGAAGACCATCTTCAGTGTCTCTTCTTAAAGACCCAGTGGTAACTTGCTAATGTTTATTTCTTTATTTTATATTAATCCGTTCATCTGAAGCTTAATGCTAGTCATAGTCTTTCCAGAATTTTGTCTCTTACTGCTGCATCATGTCTTATTACTTTTGCAAACACTTCAAAGTGATTGTTGCTTAGTAAAACAGTATAGTAAAAGCAACAGCTGACATCCTTGCTTTATCTTTGTTTTTAAAAAGAATGCTTCTAATGTTGTACCATTAGGAATCCTTGGATTTTGATTTAAGGTGGAAAGTCCTTTCATGTTAAAAAAAAAAAAAAAGTAAAAAGTAATTGTTCCTTCTTGTTTTTCTAAGAGGTTTTTCAAAAAATAAAATCAGGAATACTTGATTAATTTTATTAAATGTAGTTTCTAGAGTCCATTAAGGTCATTGTATTATTTTTTTCTTTATGAGTTTTCCATTTTGAAGTACAAATACTACTAACATAGTGGGATTGTGTGAGGCAGAATTAGGATTAAGTTCACCACATTATCTAATATGGTGCTTTTGTGAACAGCAATTCTGAAGTTGAGCTGCATGTTAAAACCCTGATTGCACAATACTATTAATTTTTTTAAATGAGCACACATATGTATATGAGAATGAGAAATGTGAGCACCTGTGCAGGTGTGTACACATATGCAGATGTTCCACGAAACTCCACAGGCACCCGAGGCAGAATGAACCTACACATAGCCCACTGATACTTGTCTTTTCTATGACAGGTCTCCAAAGTAAGGTATATGCAGGCTGATTTATTGGAGTAAAGGAAAAAGATTAGGATATCTATTTTTTATCTCATCCTTTGAAATGTTAATTTGTTGTGATTAAAGAAAGGCATTCTGGTCAGTCATAGTGACTCATGCCTGCAATCCCAGCACTTTGGGTGGCCAAGGCAGGAGGACTGCTTGAGCTCAGGAGTTCCAGACCAGCCTGGGCAACATAACAAGACCCCATTTCTACCAAAATAAATACATACATACATACATGAGAAAATGAAAATGAGAAAAAAGACATTCTAAACCAGGTGCAGTGGCTCATGTCTTTAATTCCAACACTTTGAGAGGCTGAGGTGTATCACTTGAGGCCAGGAGTTCAAGGCCAGCTTGGGCAACGAAGTAAGACCCCCATCTCTACAAAAAATAAGGGGAAAAAAGTAGCCAGGCATGGTGGCATGTGCCTGTAGTCTTAGCTATTTGGCAGGATGAAGTGGGGGGATTACTTGAGCCCAGAAGTTTGAGGCTGCAGTGAGCTGTGATTGCATCACTGCACTCCAGCCTGGACCACAGAGCAAGACCTTGTCTCAAAAAAAAAAAAAAGACATTCTTTTCTCCTTACCCCAATAAGTCAACATGTACATACCTTACTTTAGAGACTAGCTATAGAAAAGATAAGTATTAGTGGAAGGTTTGTGGGGTCATTCTACCTTGGGCATGTATGGAGTTTTGTGGAACAACTGCATACTTTTTTCTGTCAGTCACATGGATCACAAAAATGTACTTGAATTTGAATATACAGAAGTCAAAATGCTTTCTAAACCTTAAAGCAGAATTTTTAAACCAGTGGGACAAAGCCCAATACTGGCAAAAGCACACCCCTACACACACAAAGAGGGAAAAGCAAGTTATTCAACTCTGCCTGACCTTGGGTGAATTATGTAGCCTCTCTGGGACTCAGTCTCCTCATTACTGAAATGACAGGGTTGGGCCCAATGCTTGCCAAGCCCCTTCCTGCTCTGACATTCTGTGACGGCGATGACCCTACGGGGAGTATCAGGTTGTGGGAGAGGCAGATCTGCGTGTCCGTCCTCAGGCAGCCCTGTTATCAGAAAGTCAGGCAGAGGGCAGCCCTGGGATTGATGGCTGGGGGAACATAGTGTGTGCTGAAACCAAGTCTGGCCATCCCTGGGGCCACGCTGGCACCAGTCACAGCAATGGAACGTGAAGGAGGTGGAGACCATTCAGAGAGGTCAGAGAAGACACCATAAGGATGAAAATCTTGGGAAATGGGTCGTCTAAGGAAAAGCAGAAGACCTGAATCCCTCAGGATAGGGAAGGACAGTTGAGATGACTCCTGCTTCCAGTCCCTAGAGGTGGAGCCACTGCTTTATAGGGACGGTGGCAGTCTCCGGCCAAGCTCTTTTCATGGCAAAGAACAGCTCATAGAAATCACTGCTGGGAACATGGGGGAAACTGGGGCTCTCAAGAAGAGAAAAGTTATGAGGACTGCCTCTAAGGAGCTTTATGTCCCAGCTGCTCGCGTACTCTCACTCTCTCTCTCTCTCTCTCTCTCTCTCTCTCCCTCTGCTTGTTCTACTCCCCACTTCCTGCTCCCAGTTTCCCCTTAGCTGTGAGATTGGATCATACAGGGATGTCATGACTCTCTCCATTCCTCTGTCACTGTTCAGCTGCGGTGTCCCTTGCCCACTGGCCCAGGCCTTCCATTTTCAATTCTAGATTCCTCTAGAAGAATTTTTTTATGCTGGCCTTATCTTTTGGTGCCAAGTCACACCAATCGTCGGTCATCATCGGCTCACCAATAAAGGGGTCACCCTCGGGTCAAGTGCCCACCTCTGATCCAGTCATATCTGAAGACAGAGAGTGGGTGTGGGCTCCCAGACATGGCTGTGGGGGACAGGTTTCCTCTAATGGGCATATGAGCAGGGTGACTACAATGAACACCTTCAACTAAAGGACCAACTGTCTTTTGACCTGGTGCTCACATGAGAACAGAATCAGTCTGACCTTGAGTCTTTATACGGCGGTAAGAGGTAATAACACTTCTCAGACCCCCTTTGAACTAAGGTGGCACTCCTGGCTCAGAGCATGCTGATGTAGGGCTGCCTAGAGGTGGTAGCCTGGGCTGCAGGGCTTCTGAGAACCCCCTCTTGGCCCATGGGTCTAGAAGAATCTAAAGTCACTCTCCCCCTGGAGCCTAATTTCTCCATCAAAATGTCTGATCTTTGCTGATGGAAGGTCAGTTATTTCAGGACTTTGCAAAGCACCAGTTATGATTAACCACAGAAAGAGTTGCACTGCTTAACAGAGGATGCTGAAAACACATCCAAGGATCTCTGCACCCGCTTGGGTTGGCTTGACCTACTTTTATCCATCTGGAATATCCAGTATCTGCCTGCTTTTCTGAACCAACTCACAACCCAGTGCCTTCCTTCCCAGCATCCCATCTCATAGAAAGTAGACAATGAGACATTAATGAACCAGTAAGTGGGTAGAGTAATTGTTTCTGGTCTTTGTTCTGTGCCACGCTGAATTGACTACTCTCCTCCAATGGAGTTGGGCAAAGCACTCAAAGACCCCACATGCAAGGACCTTGAGAACACACACCTTAAGTCAGAGTAGGGTTTTTATCTACCCCAAATGCAGCTGCCCAGACATCTCACTATCTAAAGTCAGACCAGAACCTGGAGTTGAGCCAGGAGATGTCGAAGCAGTCGAAATTACCCACATAGGCCCATATTGGTGAAGCTAAAGTAGCATGTAATTCAAAACAACTGTGTTCCCTAGAGGGCTGGATGACCTCGCGCCCTTTGAGAGAGCCAGGATGCATCTTGTAGAAAGAGGAAAAATGCTTGCTCACAACCTACCTCCTTTTTGTTTACGCAGAATGCTAACAAGTTTGCATATCTGGTTTCTCAACCCAGAACAGAGGAAAAGAAGCAAGTATACTTGGAATGGTTGCAGGTGAAATAGCACTCTCCCTCACAAAGGGAAAAGTAGCTATTGGCCACGAAAGAAGAGATCAGAAAATGATAAAAAGTAGACCTGTGAACCCCAAAAGTGCAGCAGTATGAATAGATACAAACGGTCGTACATGTCTCAAAGGTTTGGCACTACCGGGATAAAGAGCACAGTAACTGAGGTTTATAAAAATGACCCTAAGCAGCTGGGTGCAGTGGCTCATGCCTGGAATCCCAGGACTTTGGGAGGCCAAGGCAGGAGGATTGCTTGAGCCCAGGAGTTTGAGACCAGCCTGGGCAACATATGAGACCTTGTCTCTACAAAAAAATTAGCCGGGCGTGGTAGCACACATCTATAGTCCCAGCTACTCAGGAGGCTGAGGCAGAAGGATCACTTGAGACCAGGGAGTCTAGGCTACAGTAAGCCATGATCATGTCACTACTCTCCAGCCTGGGCAATGAAGGAACCCTGACTCCCTCCACCAAAAAAAAAAAAATGACCCTAAGTAGAATAAAATGTTAAATTAAGATCATTATATACTACTTTTTTTCTTTTTTTTTGAGTTTGGAGTCTCACTCTGTCCCCCAGACTGGAGTGCAGTGGCCGCTCCCGGCCACTGCAGCCTCGACGTGCTGGGCTCCGGCGATCCTTCCGCCTCAGCCTTCCAAGTAGCTGGAACTACAGGCGAGCGCTACCACACCCGACTGATTTTTGATTTATTGTAGAGATGAGGTCTCACCAACTGGCCCGGGCGGGTCTCGAACCCTAGGGCTCAGGCAATTCACTCACCTCAGCCTCCCCAAGTGAGGGATTACAGGCTGAGCCACCGAGCCCGGCTTATATACTACTTTAAAACCTGGTAAGTGTGTGACATTTTTAGAAAATATACCACCCAATATGATTAAATTTTTACAGGTGCTGTTTTTAAAAGGACAGATCTTGAGCTAGCTGGAAAGAAACCTCTATTATCCAGAAGGACGCCGTTCCTTCTGGATAACTGAGGTTTTGCTGTCACTGACTTCGAACCCTCTAGACCATTTCCTAAAGGACAACAAGGCGTCTGGTCAGCCAGGGAAGTGCTGCGACTTTGACTTATATGCTGTTTGGAGTAAGCCAGCAGGGGTTGGAGGAGGTTTGACTGTATTTGGTTACAGGCCTTGCTTGGCACAGCTCTTTAATGCCTGCCTTTGAACTAATCCTCTATTTATAGCCTAGCTGGAGGCAGGCCCTGCAATGTATACAGAGTCCTAGGAGCTACAGAGGGCCCAAGCATAAACCCTGAGCCCCCACTTCCTCCCCCAGAGGTCCTACCTCTGCCCTCACTCCCCCAGACGGCACCGAGTCACCCCAGATGTATGTCTTGGTGCTGCAGCAGACGGGTTTCCTGGCATGCCCAGCACCCCACATTCTCCTGGCATGTCTGGGAACGGGGCAGGAGTCAGGATAGGCATATAAACGCCATCACTCACTCTCAATGCCCATGCTGCTCAAATGCCCTCTCCTAGCAGCTGAGGGCTGAGGGCCGGCCCACTCACCCCTATCTAGCCATCCCTTTTTTTTTTTTTTTTTTTTTGTTGAGATCCCACTTTGTCACACAGGCTGGAGTGTAGTGACATAATCACAGCTCACCGCAGCCTTGACTTCCTGGGCTCAGGCAATCCTTCCACCTCAGCTTCCCAAGTAGCTAGGACTACAGGTAGGCACCATCACCCCCAACTAACTTTCTTTTATTTTTTTGTGAAGATGAGGTCTCACTATGTTGCCCAGGCTGGTCTGGGGCTCCTGGGCTCCAGCAATCCTCCTGTCTTGGCCTCCCAAAGTACTGGGATTACAGGCGTGAGCCACAGCGCTCGGCCTTAGCTGTCCCTTTCTTATAACTCCCTTCCTCCCCCACACGACACCAACTTCACATTTTCCTTTCTTCCCCAGCGTGCAAATTATTGCAAGTCATGGCAGTCTAAATATAGCCCGCAGTCTGCTCTCCAGATGCTGGAGCCTTGCCGTACTGCCTCCACGCTTTCCTGACATCTTTCCAGAGGCCTCTGCTCTTGCCTTCCTGTCTCCTTTCTTCTCACCTTTTCTTTCTCCCTGACACTCCTACCCTCTGCCTCCTAAGCTCCCCTGGCCTTTCCTGTTCTTCCAGTTCAAAGGAAAGTTCTAGAGGCAAGATCTGACACCCAGACGGCCCTCTCTGCAGTCCTCCAACAGCACTAGCGGTGGGAAGGGATGTCATCTAGAGAAGAGGCAAGAGACGGGGTCCTCGACCCTTACAGTCCTCGGGCCCTCGGCAGTGTGTGTCTGTGTGTTCTCAGACCCCTCAGGCCCCTGTCTAATTTAAAAAGGCCCTTCCCTTACTTGCTTTGTCCAAATGCCATGTACCCTCCTTCCTCCTCCTCTGTTTACTCTTCTTGGGTCCCGGATATCAAAGAGTGGCCGGTCACTCCCTCCACGAATAACCTCCTGTGTTCCCAGAAAACAGCTATTAGCACACACTTCCAGCCATTGCTTTCTTGAGATCAAGTAATATCAGTCCCTTTGGCCTCTCTTCCTCAGACCCTGGTGTCCAGAGCTTTAATCACTTCATGGACTTGCTCTGTGCCATCTCCAAGTTGGCTGTAGCTCCTGTGGCATGTGGAGCAGGCCTGGAGTTCCTGCCCTAATGAGATTGTGATCATGTACTGAGTGTCTTAGAATTGTTTACCTGATACATTTTCTTTTTATGAATTAATTTATTTTTATTTTAAAGATGTGGGGTACAATTCAGGGTTGGGTACATAAGTGGTCATCATACAGGTAAAGTTTGGGCCTCCTCTTGGCCCCCACTTCACCTGGCTTGAGATCGGGTACGCTTACCGATATTTTGTGCCTCCCCATCTCCCCTGGCGTGTCCCACTACTGCCAATCCCTTTCTTGTAGTATTATGATAAATGTTCAGGGTCCGCTTGTGAGTGAGAACACGTGGTACTCAGTTCTTTCTTTCTGTGATGCTCATTAGGGATTATAGACTCTAAATCTATCCAAGTTGCTGTGAAGTCCATAGTTGTGTTCTTTTTTATGGCTGCGTAATATTCTATCAGGAATATGTACTGCATTTTTTTATCCAGTCCACTTTCAATGGGCATCATGGTTGGTTCCATGTTTTTGCTATTGTGAATAATGCTGAAATATACATGCATGTGAGATAAACATTATAGAGTGATTTGAGTTCTTTCAGGCATATTCCCAGAAGAGGTGTTTATACGTTTTCATCTCAGGCCCCTGTCTAATTTAAAAAGAATTCCTATGGTGATGAAATGTATCCGTGCCTAGTATGAGGCCTGATGAGAGCTGAGTCCTTTTCCACATTGAAAGCAGAGCATTTGATTCACGCGCATATCTTATTCCATCCTTTGCAATGTGCCCACTCACTGTTAGTCACCTTTCTTTATCCTAACTTGGTGGTCTCAGAGTGGCCCACCTAATAGAACTATTAAGTCAGTCTGTTATTTTATTTATTCAAAAAAGTTGGATGCCAGGCACAGTGATGTGCACCTATACTCCCAGCTACTTAGGAGGACACTTGAGGCCAGGAGTTTGAGACAGCAGTGAGCTATGACCAAGCCTGTGAATAGCCACTGCACTGCAGCCTGGGCAACATAGCAAGACCCTGTCTCTAAAAAAATAAAAACAGCAACAACAACAAAAAAATACCAGTTATTGGACACCTCCCTAGTCCAAACAAATAAGAATTTGCCGGGCTCGGTGGCTCAGCCTGTAATCCCGCGCTTTGGGAGGCCGAGGTGAGTGAATTGCCTGAGCCCACGGGTTCAAGACCCGCCTGGGCAACTTGGCGAGACCTCACCTCTACAATAAATCAAAAAATTAGCCGGGTGGTAGCATGCACCTGTAATTCCGGCTACTTGGAAGGCAGAGGCAGAAGGATCGCCAGAGCCCAGCAGGTCGAGGCTGTGGTGGCCAGGAGTGGCCACTGCACTCCAGTCTGGGCGGCGGAGTGAGACTCCAACTCAAAAAAACAAAAACAAAAACAAAAACAAAAAAGAACTTGCCTCAGGGTGTACAGACTAGTCCAAGGCTTCTTCTCAGTATCAACACGATTAACATTCGGGGTCACATAATTGTTGTGTGGGCTGTCCTGAGCACTGTGGGATGTTTAGTAGCATCTCTGCTCACTAGATGCCACAGCATCTCCCCATACACAAACTATGACAACCAAAAACATCTCTAGACACAGTCAAACGTCTCCTGGAGGTAATATCTCCTCTGGTGAGAAACCCTGGGTCTGGTGAGATAAACCAATGTGCAAATGATCGTTACAGTTCACAGAAGCCTTCTGGTAGAGACACGAACCCAGGCCCACACCTTGAGTCAGAGGCCACTGAAGGTATGCTCAGAAGAATGGATGACAATTTTCCATGTAGGGACAATGTTGGAGACAGGATATCCTAGGCAGAGGGAACAGCACGTGCAATGGCATGGAGGCATCACAGAAATGTTCCACGGCCTGACGTAGCGGCCGACTGGGAAGGCCCAGAGAGAGAGGAGGATGAACTGGGGTTAGCCCTGGTGTCTAAAGGGCCTTGAGTGACCCAGAACTTGCCCTTGACCCTGAAGGTAAGGGAAAACGGGGGCTTTTTTAAAATTTTTAATTTTAAATATGTGGGGTACAATTCAGGGTTAGGCAGACAAACGTCCATTATGCAGGTACCCTTGTTGATGAGGTATGCCCTCCCCTCCCCTGGCAGTTTCCCACTACTGCCAATCCCAACCCCGCCCTCCCCTGGCAGTTTCCCATCACTGCCAACCCCTTTCTTATAGTATTATGATAGTTGTTCAATGTGATACTCGG
>CAUYQG010004942.1:0-19407 GCA_963574415.1 Tarsius wallacei
GATATATAGAATGAATATATATGCATAAATATGTATATTTTCATAAGCACACATAATATCTTTATATGTATAAATTATATATATGGCTAAAATAGCAGGATAGGGTAATGATGTCTTAGAAAACCGAGAAGTTCGCGACCCCCCTGGGCAACTTGGCGAGACCTCATCTCTACAATAAATCAAAAAATTAGCCGGGCGTGGTAGTGCACGCCTGTAGTTCCAGCTACTTGGAAGGCTGAGGCGGAAGGATCACCGGAGCCCAGCAGGTCAAGGCTGCGGTGGCTGGGAGTGGCCACTGCACTCCAGTCTGGGTGACAGAGTGAGACTCCAAGTCAAAAAAAAAAGAAAACCGAGAAAAGAGCACAAACCAAAAAGAAAACAATTGTTACAATTGACTCTATTATAATTATAGCCCCTGTGTATCAAGAGAGACCATTAAAAACTTGAAACAAGCAAAGACTTGGAGGCATTAATTATTACTCTTTGTGGCTGAATTTTCCAAAGATGGCTGCCATGACATATTATATCGTATCTCAAATGTCCTTACAGTGTGAGGTTAACACTCCTCCTACAGAGAAGCAAAGTTTGTATCCCCAACCTTTGAACCTGGCTGAAACTTCTAGTCTGCCTTGACCAATAGAGTACACTGAAAACAAGACTACGTCAGTTCTGAGGCTGAGCCTCAAAAAACATCATGCACTTCTGCTTTGACCTCCTGTGAAGCTTGCTTTAGGAACTCATCACCGTACTGCAAGGGAGCCCAAGCCATTTAGAGAGACCATGTATAAATCTCCCAGCTGTTGGCTCAGTTGAGGTCCCAGTCAACCACCAACAACAGCTTCCAGACATGTGAGTGAGTGAGTGAGCTTTAAGCTGACCCCAGCCCTAGCCACCATCTGACTGCACCTGCAGAGAAGACCCCATGTGAGCAGCCTGGTAGAGTCCAGTCAATCCACAGGACCAAGAGGTAATAGTAAAGTTGTTGGTGTTGTTTGAAGCTACTAAGTTGGGATAATTTATTGTGTGGCAATACATAACTGACACACTATCCAATGTCAAAAAGAAAAAGACAATTAATTCAATGAGAAGCTTGGCAAAGAAGAACCACGGGTAGACAATAAACACACAGAAAGATGCTCATTCTCATTTATATGTACTAGAAATCAGGTAAATACAAATTAAAACAACATAAGACTATTTTATACCTGTTTCATCAAAGTTAAAACTCTTTTAATAGCAAATGTTAAGAGAAGCAATTTACAGTAATGGTTAAGAGGGCAGGCTAAGGGGTAAGACTGCCAGGCATCTAACTCCAGCTTCACTCATAAACTTCCTGACCAGGAGCAAATCATATAAATTGTGTGTGCCTCAACTTCCTCATCTTCAAAACGGGATTTTGCCTAGAATTATTATGAGTTAATATATGTAAAGTGCTTAGACTTTACAGAGGAAACAGTGAACATGTGTCTATGATGACAACAATTATGGAAAACCAGAAATCTTGGGCAGTTCTGCGCAATGACTTGGCTTTCTTTGGTATAATCAAGATACGGAGAGCAAGTTGTCCATTCTCTTGTTAAGTTGAAAATATCAATACCCTTCACATGAGCCACACTACTTGTAGGAACATAGCATAGAGAAGTGCCAAGACTTGCATCAGTGGATACAAGTGATGATTTTCCTTACGGCATCATTTTCTAATTGCAAACTCTGGAAACACTTGAGGAGTACTCAGAATGATTTTTTTTTAACGTGTAGTAATAGGCATTAGCACAGCTTCTAGGCAAAGAAGCTTCCAACTTTGAGGATACCCTTCCATGTCTGGAGCTGAAGACTCATCTGATTCCTGGAAGAATCATATGAGAACAGAGCTAAATATGTATATAATCCAGCATTCTACCAGCAACATCTATTACAGTCGGGAGGAGGAGCATGGGATTAGATGATACCGGAGTCCTCAAGATTCATTGTAGGAAGCAGAGCTGAAGGATGACAGGACTGATGATGTAGGGCAGTTGTCCCTGTCCTATGATATTATGCTCCCATCCTGCCCTAACCTTTCTGTGTATGTATGTTTTTCACATTGGTACATAAAGATGAATAAATCACAAGTGGGAATTATCATGGTATGGCTCTTCGATGCTCCAACTTTAATCCTGTTTCTCCATTCCAAGAGACATGGTGGGATAACCCTAGACAGGGCGTCGGGTCTAGACTTAGTTCTGATTTCATCAGTAACTAGTGGTGTAGTGACATAGCCTCTGTGTCAGTAAAGTTTTGTGTTCAAATCCCAGCTATGCCAGTTAGGAGATGAGTTTCCATGAACAGGGCTTGCAATCCTAATGAACCAGTATCTACATCTATACATTTGGACTAGTCATGTCTCCTTCCAGGGACGTTGTGAGACTCAAATAATGCAACTTTTGTTAAAACGCCTTACAAACTTTAACCTCAGTGGCAAGATTGACTATTCTGCTTATGAGAGAATCCTTGAATCTCTATGATCCAGTAATTCTATATAGTGTAGCTTGGATATCAGAAATATCAACAAGTCTGGAGATGATTTAATACGACCCTAGAGCACCCATTATAAAATTTACATAGCCTCATTTTTTTGCCGTGCAGAGAATAAATCGTGATCTTAGTCACTGGTCTTGGAAGACAAGCTATTAAAGCGATAGAATTCCTAATTAATTTAGTGCAGAGTTTATCAGTTCTGTGTACAAAGCTTACTCAGAGCTCACTACATCATTCGAGTGTGAGGTTGGATAAAGTCAGCTCCCATGGAATAAACCTTATCTCATGCCCTGCAGTTTCCAGAAGCAATTCTTTCTAAGTTGGAGATCTGTTATCTGCCGGCTCCTTCATAATGCATTTCCTGGAATAGGTCATGAGCAGTTGAGTCAAAAGCTTCCACAGAATTAGCACAGTACTAAAAGAAAAGGGTCACTATGCTGCCATGAGACTCACAAGGATCTGAATATCCACACTGAGACTAGACCCTGTATGTTCAGAGAGAGAGAAAATGTAATGAAAAGACCAATTTTTGAAGTATCCTCTATGTTTAAAATACTATAGCGCAAGCAACATTACTTGTGATGTGTAACTATAAAAAAGAATTTATCTAAAAAATAATCATTCTCATATTATTTTTCATTGTGCCTCTTCCTTCTAGTTTCAGTCTTTGTGCAAATCTAGTCATAGTAAGTTTAGAATGTATAATACATAAAAGATTCGCTAGATCTTCTTATACCATTTTAGGAAGCAAAATCATACCCCATCACTTGTTCACTGCAAGGGAATTGGGGTTGAAGAGAAATCCTCAATTTATGTCAAACACTGACAAATTGTATGTGTGTAAAAACACCCGTGTCTCAGTTTTTACTCTGCCTTTTCCCTCTGCCTTCCTTAAATCCCCACAACAGAATGTTTTTATGGGAAAAAAGTTGAGCTAGGATTTTTAGGGGAAGGGTGTTCCTTATCGCTGGTTCTGCCAGGAAGAAACAAAAGGCAGACTATATCTTGCCCCACACACCCTCCTCAGTCTTTAATGACTCTCTCCCTGGCCATGTGCTTCTCAGATGACCACATCTCCCTCTTTACTAAATATCAGAAGGTGTCAAGGACAACTGCCTCATTTGTGTTTCCCTCCACCTCTAAATTGATGTTAATTACCTCTCCATCCCCTCCTCCTCCATAAGATGTAACATTTCATTGGATAAACCCTTCATCTGAGCCCTTGATTTTATATCTCCCGTCTATTCTGGACCTTTGCCCAGCAATTACTGTCTCTTACCCTACAACTCCATTCTATGTCTGATGCTGATACTCCTACTGGATCCTTGTCTTTGACTTACAAGCACCCTTAGTCTTCTCCACATTGTACATGTATTTCAGATGCATTATATATGTATGTGTTTCTGGGTATATTTGTATATATTCAAACCCTCAAGTTATCTTCTGTTCTTGTTGCTTCCACGTTTTCCAACCAAGTGTAAATTCCTTTATGCCTTGGCTCCCTGTCCTAGAATTCTATTGAGATAACCCTCTATACCTGTAGCATTTGCTAAATCTCAGGGCCAATTTCAAGTCATCATTCACCTTGGAACCCTCTGAAACATCTTCTTCCCAGCATTGCAAAACCATCATCTTCCAACTATTCATCAACTCTTGCTTTTGAAAGCACCTGCGTTGGTTTCCTAAGCTCAGAACAGTGTAGTCTGTCTTCCTTTCTCTTTGAACAGTGCTCCACATTTTCTTTTACTCATTTCTCTTCGTGTTTCCATTTTCAAAGTGTTCGTATACCCAGCCTGATCTCTTCTTTTCCTCTATTCTTTTTCATTCACAGGATATACAAGTTCTTGGTTTCAGCTATTGTATCCCTTAGGATAATGCCGAGGTTTATTTCTGAAGTTTTGAATTCTTTCTGAAGGTCAAAGGCAGATTGTCAGCAAGTATCTCTGGTATCTACTTGTACTTGAGGCTTAGTCCATTTCAAATTTGATTCCATCCTCTCCCTAATAAATTCTTTCTCCTAATGTCCATTCTGCTTTTTACTAATGGTAACCAGGCTGGCGAATCAGTCAGATCTAAAACCTTGGAGAAATCCTGAACTCCTTCACTTCTGGCCTCTATATGCAACCAGATGTCAGATCTTGATTCTACCTAAAAGTATGTATCCTCTTCTTGCCACATTATTTAACTGCTCCCCATCTCTAGTCTCTTCTGCTCTAATCACATTTCAAATGATTCTAAGACTAATCTTTGAACACATGAATCATGTCTCTTTATTAAAAATATTCAATGACGCCATGGTTGTTTATAAAATCAAATCATAGCTCCTTAATTTAGCAAAGGTCTCTAAAACTTGGCTTTCAGTCCTATGTCCCGTAACCCCCTTCACTACCATCAAGCTCTTTCTCATGGCCATCTTGTGCTCCCCTATAGTCATGATCTAAAGATTGTCCTTCTGCTAGAAATGCTCAATCTCCGTCTCTACATGTATGTATTTTTTGTGCCTTAGAGGTCAGGTCAAATAATTTCTTTTCTTGCAAAGTATTTTCCAAGCCTCTCATCTGGTTGTCCCAGTCCTTTGCAGCCCAAATTATTTTCTTGCTGTCATTATGACATAACTTGACCCAACCATAATTCGTATTGTACTCATGAATGCATCTATTACCTTCCTCCTATTGGATTAGAGTGTTCTGGAATATGCTTGCTTCTCCTCTGTGCCACTCCTTGCACATAGTAGATGTCCAATAAATGATATATATATGATATGCCATGGAGACTAAGAGTCAGGCTTTAGAGTCAAAACCAGAGTAATGGGATTCTGGTCAAATGAACTCAAACTCGCTAAGCTTCATTTTACACATTTGCAAAATACAAATAGTAGCAATACTACTTCAGAGAATGGTTATTAGATTAAGTGAAAAAATTCATATAAAACCCTTAAAATATTGCCTGGCACATTTTATGTTGTACCATCAGTGTTGATCATGAGAGTGCAAAAATTAGTGCCTTGGTTGTTTACGTGAGTATAAAATGGTATTTTTGTCTGGGCAATAGGTATTAACAGCTGGTAAAAAAAAAGTATATAACATTTGATCCTGCAATTCTATTTTTGAGAATTTGTCTTTCAGAAATAAATGAAGTTCAAGGAAAAGATTGCCATGAGATAGAAATGCATAGAATGCCTAAGGAAGGAAAACAGCATAAATTTCCAGCAGGAGAACATTGGCAAAGTAAATTTTGACACATCCATAAGAGGAGACATGCAGCAGCTGTTATACTTACTTAAGGAGAAGATGTTCCCAATATTTCATAAGGTACAGCACACATGAGACCAAAAAAAGGTGGTATAATAAAATCCTATTCTTTTGTAAGAAGGTACATATGTAACTAAAAGTTGTGTGGCAATGTAAAAGGACATAAGCAAAACAAATTTTTTTTCTTTTTTGAATTTTCTGTTTTATACTTTGAACATATATATTTTGGGTACCAGAAACCAATGTTACTAACCATTTATATGCTTAATCTTCTCCCTTTTGTCTTCAAGCACTGACAAAAAAATAAATAATAAGATAACCTTGAGCAACTCATGTCCCTGGGCCCTTGAAAAAGGAGCACCTCCTTCCTCCTCAATAGTTAATTGTTCCTCATTTGGACTGAGTGTAAAACTAAACCAAGGTAAGGGATGTCAAGGCAAAAATCATGCAATGAATCACTCCAGAGCCCTTTATATAAAGCTTGAGTGTAGAGAGCTAGGACCTTTGTATCCAGATCTGGATTGTGGAGCTTATTGGTAGGGGCTCCTGTTGGCCACTGGTTGTACTGGGTGGTTCTGTCAAAAGCTCAGCTACTTACTGCCCAGCGTCACAATGGAAGGAGACACCAGAAGCATTCAGCTGCAGGGATGTCCAGAAATGGAGAATTCTCAGAGTTTCTGCCCAGAAAGACAGGTTAAGAGGAAGATAGGGAGGGAGGACAGGAAGTTGCCCCTTTTATAAAACATGTATTGATATTGGTTATCAAATCACGTGGATTACTAGAATTTTAGTTAAAAAATAGAAAACCCTAGCCGGGCTCAGTGGCTCAGCCTGTAATCCCTCGCTTTGGGAGGCTGAGGTGAGTGGACTGCCTGAGCCCGCGGGTTGGAGACCCGCCTGGGCAACTTGGTGAGACCTCATCTCTACAACAAATCAAAAAAACTAACCGGGAGTGGTAGCATGTGCCTGTAGTTCCAGCTACTTGGAAGGCTGAGGTGGAAGGATCGCCGGAGCCCAGCAGGTCGAGGCTGCAGTGGCCAGGAGCAGCCACTGCACTCCAGTCTAGGTGACAGAGTGAGACCCCAACTCAAAAAAAAAAAAAAGCCTGAAAGTAATTAGTTAATAGAAATATACAATATATACATAAAAGTAACACTGATTTTAAAATTTGGGGTATTTTAAGTCCTAAAGTGACAAGCAATTTGTATTAAAGCATCGTTAAACCATCTCTGTTGTGAAAATAAATTAACAGATGGCCTGGAAGATGATAACATTTTGTGCTTTCTCCCTGCCAATGAACACTAGACATAAATGTTTCTCTTCTTTCAAAATCTCTTCTGAAAAGAAAACTTAATTCAGAGCAACAAGTTTGATAAAGCTGTTATGAAACCGAAAGTAAAACTCTTAGACCAAATGCAATTCAGGGACCTGCATGGTAATGGATAGTCAGTGCATGCCACATCCTGTCTCAAGTGATAGTTAATGCACGAAAATTAGGAAGGGGAAACACCCCAACCATATCACTTGCAATAATGTAATTCTGATGTGAGAACTGATAGGCTTCCCTGACCTCCATGCTGAGCATTTGTCTTTGGTCAAGCATTAGATTTAATTACCTTTATTTATTTACTGAGCCAGGATTCCTAGGCATGATAGCCCCTTCTCAACACACAGCAAAAGCAAAATGACCAGCCGCTGGGAGAAGTGACTCAAATCCCAGTTTGGAGGCATAGGCCTCCAGTTTGACACCACCAGTGGCTGATGCCCTGCTACTTCATGATGATGAATGGTGGGGTAGCCCTCCCTTTCAAAATGCATCTCATCCATCGGATTCCTCTGTGAATGTCAGGAAAAGGAAGTGGTTGGGGCACACAGTGGACAGATGGGTTTCTAGCATTCCTGCATGCTTTATCAGAGACCTGAGGAAGTGGACATTCTGCCGCCCCAGAGCCTCAAGAGCAAAAGGAAGCATGTCAGGAGTAAGGGAGCGAGGCAGCAAGCAGGGAGCACTGACATCATATTCCATGCAAGTGTTTTCTTGTTCCTCTTGAGCATTAGAAAATGAGAAAGGGGCATGTGGGTTGAACCCCTGAAAGATCGACTTTTAAGTGCTTTTGCCCCTTGAGAACATGAGATGGAGAGAAAGAGAAAAGTGTGCTTGTGTTGGAGGCAGAGGCCAGTGGTTAGCCTCCAGGAGTCATTTAAAAAATGATTGCATGTCCCTGGGTATCTGAGTGATGTTAGGGAAACAAGAAGAAAGGCTCAAGGGCAAATTGAACACTCAACCCCAAATGAGACCTGCACATGGGACTTACTCATGTGTCAGAGGGAGGCTTTGGGGATGCTTAATTAAAGGATCAAACCAGTATTCTCAAATTGATTTTCTGCGTCTACTCTATTTTGTTGGGTTATTTTTCTTTTTCAACTATAAAATACACTATAAAATTACATTAAAATGTATAGGGAACATTTCTATTGCTAAAAGCTTATATTATTTTCTGGTCTTAATTATTTTACCTCCAAACAGAACTAAAATAACTTCTTAAATTTCACATGACCTTAAAAAGAGTGCTTATGACTGATTTTGAGATTGGACTTTCATCTGAGTAAATGACCTTATGTAGGTCAACAGCCTTTATTTTATTTTATTTTATTTTATTTTATTTTATTTTTTTTTTGAGTTGGAGTCTCACTCTGTCACCCAGGCTGGAGTGCAGTGGCATAGTCACAGCCACCCCAGCGTTGACCTGCTGGGCTCCTCCGATCCTTCCGTCTCAGCCTTCCATGTAGCTGGAACTACAGGCACGCGCTACCACACCTGGCTAATTTTTTATTTATTTATTGTAGAGACGAGGCTTGCTCAGACTGATCTCAAACCCGTGAGCAATCCGCTCACCTTGGCCTCCCAAAGTGTTGGGATTACAGGCCGAGCCACCAAGCCCAGCCAAAGGAGACTTTATTTTGAATGAACTTCACAACTCACCACACCAAGTTCAACATATCATGGACACTGAATACAGAACAAATGATTGTGAAGGACAGAGATTATCAAAGACAAAGGTAGAAAACCAAACCATTTCTAGACATAACTAAAACGTTTCTTAGACATCTAGACAATGAACATTGTATGCAGGTCATTCCTAATACAAAAATTCCCAAGAAAGTTTCATGTAGTTCTTCCTTCTTTCTTGCTAAAGCAAAATCAGCTTAGTCCTGATGCTTTAAATCCTTTTTATAGGAATGGAGAACAAGAAAATCAAATCGAATATTTGCACAAAAACAAAACTGCATTGTTGATGGCGTTTAGCAGAGGGAGTAGGGTATATTCAGTCCCTTAACAAATTGCTGTTGCATTGTATTGTTGATTAAGGCAGGATATTTATGCCTTGTATCTGCTGTATTTTCTATCCTTGGTGGCCTAAGAAGACATTATATCCTGGGAAGGAAGAGAGGCTGGCTGGAGCAGCAGACTGCATGTACCATTAGAGGAAGCCCTTGGTAGCAGTGGCCCTTATGGCAGCTGGCGTCATTATAGGATGGAATGGTTCCTAATTGTGCTATTGATTTTTTCTCCTCTTTAATGGATTATTCTCCTAACACACTCCAAGTTGAGCCACTACCACATACCACAGACATGTTGCCAGGGATGTATGTAAAACTGCACATTGTAAGTACTTGGAGATTTGCTCTGTGTGTTACTTAGCAGGTGGAGAAACCCAGAAAAAGGGAATCTTGAATAGGTATGTGCTTATTCCAAGTGCAGGCACTGGGTGGGTGCCTTACGCATCGTTCCACTTAATTTGATCCTGAGAACATCCTTATGATGTAGGTGTTACTATATTCATGTTGTAGGTGAACAACTGGAGCTCAGAAAAGTAAAGAAACATGACACAGGTCACACTGCTTGTAAGACATGGAACAAATACCCCATCCCAGAGGAGTCCAGACCCCTTTATATCAAGAAGGAGACCAGAAATCAGGGTTGCCATTGACAAAGAAACCTGACAGGGTCCTGTGCTCAGAAGAGCCTTGTACTTGGTCCCTTAATATTTTTGGATAAAAGGTCTTGCATTTTAATTTTGCATGTGATTGCTGATATAGTCCCAAAATTCATATGTTAAAGCCCTCACCCTTGATGTAATGGTATCTGAAGATGGGACATTTCGGAGATAATTAGGATACATTTGGTCATGAGAGTGGGGCCCTCATGATAGGATTAGAGGCTTTATAAGAAGAAGGGCGTGGACTGTGTTCTCTTACATCTACCATGTGAAGACATAGTGAGAAAGTGGTCATCTGCAAGCCAGGAAGAGAGACCTTAACAGAACCTAACCATGCTGACATCCTGATCTTGGTCTTCCAACTTCCAGAGCTGTAAGAAATAAATTTCTGTTGTTTAAGCCACCCAATCTCTGATTTTTTTTTTTTTTTTGGAAGCCCTGGCAGACTAGGACACTCACTATCTAGCTCAAGTTCACACAGAGTACAGGAATTCAACATGATCTCACCACAAGAATTGGTTGCCTTGACTCCACCCACCAACCACACCCCACCTTGACTAGCACATAATAGGAGCACCTCATTGGCCTACACTGTGTACAGAGTGAAAGCTTTCAGCACGTCAAAATCAAATTCAAACATAATAGGTTCCTATTTTTCTGTTACACTAGCAAGAAGAAAAATGCATATACAATTATACTTATGGAAAAAAGACAGTCGACAAGTGACACAGCAATTTCATATCAAGAAACAAATCATTTATGTACATATTACAGAATATCTGTACCTGAATTTTGTTCGACAAAATGAATTATAGTTCTTGGAAAACTGGGAAGCCATGTGAATTATTTTATGGTTTTGTTGAGTGCTGGTAGTTTATTTGGGAGTTACAGGAATGGGAGAATGAGACAAGGAAAGAGGGAAAGCCAGTGGAAAACCTTATTGAGCTGGACAGTACTGTTGGCTACTGAAGACCCTATAAGAAAGCTTCCAGAATGTGCCTAGCTTGTCCCTTCAAAGGGTGGGAGACTGGAGCATTTACCCCTGACTCTGATCCCTCAGTAGTTGAAAAGTATGCAGAGTATCTTGGAAAGTGTAGCTCCCCCACATTTCTGGGCTGCTCTGTGCTGGATCATGGAGTTTTTGGCTTCAGAAGAAACCCTGAAAGAAGGAAATTCAGAGATACTGAAGGTTGCCCTTGAGGTGGGATTCTGACAGCATGCCCGGGAGTTGTCCATTCCAACCGCGACTGAAATCAGAGAGGGATCAGTACTCGTGTTGCTGGACACAAATACATTTATTACACCTCTGATCTATTGATCCAACAGATTAATCTCTCAATGCAATAATTGTTAAATGTGACTACTCTCCTCAAAGGCTTTCAGTGATTCTTCACTGACTCCTAAATAAAGCCCAAATTCCTCACCCAGGATATCAGCAGGTTTAACATTCCAGAAGAATTTTCATCCAAACAGCCTGAGTGATCATATTCAGTCACATGAACTCTGTGCTCTAAAAAGGATAGTCTTATGTGCCCTTCAGCCATTTTCTTAATATCTTTATTCAATTTGTCTCACCTGAAATAAATTTCTGCATCTTATCTATCCTTCTCCAACTGGCTCCAATCTTCCCAACACTGTGTACACCGATCTCTCCAATTCCTGGGAACCTGCCAATGGTTTGTGTCATGTGTATTATCTGTTTTCCCAATAAAACTTGTATCCTTTCTCAAGAGAATGAGCTTGATTACTTACTACTTTTTAAAAATCTTTTTTAATATCTATGATAGTGTATAATTACACATTATAGTATATTAAATACTGTTGAGATGAGTATTTTAATAGCCAGAAAAATGTATTTTCCAGAAATTGTGTTTTTCTGGTTAATTTTTGGCTGAATTTCACAGGGTGAGGGTGTTAATGCCCAAAGTGGATTATTATAAGGATAGAAAATGATCTCATAAGTAGAGTGAGAAACCAGAAACACAACTGACCCACACAACCGGGAAACTCTCTTGAAAAAGTCTCTTCATTACTCAATAGCCCCACATTCTTCCTTCTTTCTCTATTTCTGTGTCTCTTGGGTTTTTTCCTCTTTGCCTCTTCTGTCTCTTCAATGAGCTCAATGTGGACATCAGTCCCAAGTCTATTAGGTGCAATATCATCTTCAGTTGGGCAGAGTCTCTATCTCTGTTCAAATTTTTGAGAGAAAAGCTGATTGGTCATTGGCTAGCAAGCTGATTCGTTGGCATTGAGTCAGGTGTCTACTTCTACTTCAATCACCTATGGCAAATATGGTGGGGTAATAGCACTAAAGCATGGCCATCTGGGCCAACTCCTCCAGCAGGGATTATGGCCATAAGTCTTTAAGAAACAGATCTGTGAATGAAGCAGACACTCTGAAACATGCCACCAGATGTGAATACAAGTGAATTTGTTAAGACATTGGATAGTGTGTGTAAACTGGGCGGATCTCATAAAACATGCATGAGATAAAATTAGGATCTCCTAGGGTAGTTTTCTAGGAGAATAGAATATACAAGAACATTTCTAAAATGTCATGCTTTTACATACCTGTCCCTTTGTAACTATGGGCTGTCCTTCATGTATCACCTGCCACTGAAGTTCAACTCACTCATCAAAGGCCAGAACCAGTTGGGAACTGCTCTGTCACCCTAGGCAGAAATAATGGCTCTGGCAACAACATTTCTTCATTTATTTATTCATTCATGTAATTATTTCTTGAATTCTGAATTTGTGTCAGTCTTGTTCTAGGTTCTGAGGGTATTGTTATAAACAAAACAAAGCCCCTACACACACACACAGCCTCCATTCTGTCTGAGGGTGACCATCAGAAAACACTAATCACACAGACATTTGGTCACCTAGAAAGAAAGTTGTTAGATAAGTAATACAGGGTAAGAAGACAGTGATAGGAATTGGTGTTTAGAGTGGTCATAAAAGGCCTTTCTTAAGCAATATTTGAGCAGAGACTTCTACAAAGACATAAGCCAGGTAAAAATAGTCTAGGCAGAGAAAACATCAAGGGCAAAAATCCTGAGGTGTCAAGCTTTTCATCTCAAACATATAGCAAGAAATTCAAGGAAATGAAATCAGAGAGGTATCAGGGCCCAGTTTATACATACACTTCCTCAAAGCTGTCTTCTATTGAAGTATCCAGCTAATATTGTAATTAGGGTCACTATGGACCGACAAACTTACAGCCACACAGAGTTCCTCATTCCAAATGGCCTCCCAACTTGGTTTAGGGGTATGTGGCCACTATCTTGAAATTCTTAGTTTTTGACCAAGGACCACACATTTTCATTGTGTACTGAATCTCACAAATTAGGTAGTCAGTCCTGATTGTAATTATTTGTATAGATGTTGGATTGTTTTTTAAATTAAAAAATTTAGATTTTGAGTTCCTGAAGCAGAGTCTCATTTATTTTTGTAAATTTTCACTTGTTAATATTAATTTTAATTACCCTGAAAACTGAGTACCATTCTCAATCCAAAAGAAAAGCTCCAAAATAAACAAAAAAAATCAAGTTTTGTTCAAATATTCATAAGGAATATTACTTTCAAGAGAGCGGTCACTTTGTATTCCACATGAATTCAAGAGTGTTTGAAGAACATGGAACTTCCATTAACATTTTTATAAACGTTCAGAGGCCACCCTTTGAAGTAATGAAGAAGAAATAATGGGCCTGATCACCAAAACAAATAGTACATATTTACAGTCACTTTTCTTTAGTTCAGATTATTTTTTCTCAAAGTTAACCACCATCACTCCCTATTTTTATTGGCCCCAATGTAGAAAATGCACATATACTCCTTTATTACTAATTTAACAATAAATTTACTGAATTGATCTCTGCATGCCATTGATAGGGTGAAAATGAAGGGAAGAACAATTCTCACTTGAGCTTTATAGTTGACCCATTTTCCTGATTTGTTCCCCTTATGTTTTTACCTCTGGGCTTCCAGTGTTTCTAGAAATGACCTCCAAACTATTCCACAAGCAACCTCCCATAAATACACTGAACTCATCAGAATGTAGATGAATATCAATGAATGGAGATACACGCAAACTTCTTATTTTAAAACGTATAAAGAAACTCTCTTCTCTCCCTCTCCCTCTCCCTCTCCCTCTCCTTCTCTCTCCCTCCCTTCCCCCCCTTCATTATTTGACTCATTCACATTGAGTAAAACACATAGGCAACTGAAATCTGAGTAGGATTATTCATCCTTCTTAATGTTCCAGGGAAGCATCAGTGAATAAATGTGAAATGGAACTAGTGCCTCCATTTTGTGTGACTGTAGTGATTCCCAAGGCAATATTTCAATACTCTATGTTGCTGCTGAGATTTTCGTAGCCTGATTTTCTAGTCCCAGTTTATCTCATCTGTTTCTAATCCCTAAATTTTTAAAAATAGTAATCTGAAGTATTTAGCCCTTTCCTCTCTCCATATCCTCCTCACCTCACCTTCCTAGCTAATTTTTTTTAAAGGTTGGGGGTGAAGGGAAGCAAAACCTAGAACAAGCTATAAAATTCTTTTTTTCTTGTAGCAAACAATCTTATGATCTATGCTTCATGCTCAAATTCTATTTGGAAATCTCCAACATTCTGATTAATCTGTCTTCGTGGATTAGTTGCCAGCACTCATGGTCCAAATGCTGAAAAAACTAATTTCTTTCTTTTTTTCTCCCTGATTATCTCTGGATTGCAAAAGCAATCTCTCTCTCTCTCTCTCTCTCTCTCTGTCTCTCTCTCTCTCTCTCTGTCTGTCTCTCTCTCTCCCTTCCTCTCCGTTCCATCTCTCCTCCTCTTCTTTATCCCTATCTTCTACCCAACATTCTATCAATAGCCAAGTGGCTGGGTTCACCTGCATGATGCCTCCCCCATGGATCTACCATTTTCATGAACATTGGCAGGACATGCCTCTGTCTGTTAGACTAATGCAATAACCTCCAACAGCTAGTCAGCCTGTAGTTCTTCTCAGTCCCCTTGTCCTACATCCTGCTGCCAGGGTTAGGATTCTAGAAAGGTATAATCACAAACTTTTCCATAGATCCCTTGCTCTCCATCTCTACTGTATACAAAGCAACATCTTGCTCATTTGGTCCCTAAATCCCTTCTTACCTAATCTTCCATCCCTACCTTTACATACTGTAGTGGACTGAACTGTGTCTCCACAAAAAAGTATGCTCAAGTCCTACCCCCCAGGAATGATGTGACCTAATTTGAAAACAGGGTCTTTGCAAATATGATAAAGTTAAAATGAGGTCATCCCTGAGATGGGCCCTAAATCCAATGACCAGTATTTTTTTTTTTTTTTTTTTTTAGTCGGAGTCTCACTCCGTCACCCTGGCTATTCTATTTGGAAATCTCTATCTTCTACCCAACATTCTATCAATAGCCATGACCACCCCAGGGTCGACTTGCTGGACTCCAGCGATTCTTCCGCCTCAGCCTTCCAAGTAGCCGGGACTGTAGGTACGTGCTACCATGCCCAGCTAATTTTTTGTTTATTGTAGAAAGGAGGTCTCGCCAAGTTGCCCGGGCTGGTCTCAAACCTGCAGGCTCAGGCAATGCACTCGTCTCGGCATCCCAAAGTGCTGGGATTACAGGCTGAGTCACTGAGTCTGGCCAACCAGTATTTTTATAAGAGAAAAAGGGGGAGATCTGAATACAGAGATATAGAGGAGACCCAGGTAAAATGTCATGTGCTGGCAGATGCAGAGATTAGGGTAATACAGCTACCAGCCAAGAAAGAGTCAAGAAAGGACCCTCTTTTAGAAACTTCATAGAGAACCTGGCTCTACCAACACCTTGATTTTAGACTTATAGCCTCCAGCATTGTGAGAGCATACATTTCTATTGTTTTAAGCCACCCAGTTTGTAGTAATGTGTAATAGCAGTCCTGGGAGACTGACACACATACATATACATTCCTTTCCACTCCAAGCACATACCCACTCCCCATTTCTGCCTGTGTCTTTATAGAGGCCCTTAACAGGGTTCCCTATGAGTTACTAGAGTAGCCCCTTTCCCTGTGACCTATAAGAGGGTTGATTTTTCCATAAAGTGCTGTTATCTAAATGAACCTAGAACTCTGGTTTCAGTTCCTCTTTGTCTCCATGGAGGAATTGTGGCAGCAGAAGCTTCTATCATTGCTATTTCAGGATGAGGCCTAAAGCATGGAACAGAGGCTCTTTGGCCATTTCCATTTCTGGGGGCATGATATGGCTGTGACTGGGTTGTTGGCATAACTATACAATTCTACTGTACTGAATTAGGTCATGTGTGTCTCTCTGAGTCTCCAGGCACTCAGTAGCCCTTGTTTGATTTGGCCTCACCATGTCCTTGTGAAGCAAAAAAAGGGTCCCATTCCACAGGAAGAAAGCTGAAAATCAGCAGTAGTGAGATCAAGTCCCAGCACAGTGCCTGGGAAATGAACGACTGGCCAGTAAGACAAACACACACCCAGTCCCCCGGGAGGAGAGGAAGGGACTCCAGATGAGACCTGCTACTGGGCCCATGGAACCACCGAGGCTGAGATTCCCTGCAGGCAGGTATAGCTTATGCAAATTCTCAACCCACTCATTTAGCAATTAGGGTCACACGTGAAAAGGACACCAAGGGGAAAAGAAAAACTCTCATACTTCCAAAGCCAATCCCTAGGCCCTAGTGAGTAAGACGAGTAAGGTCCATCTGTAACTAGGTGCCAGCAGGAAACTAAATTGTTAAACTCAGGCCGCAGAGTATCTCCTCCTCATCTCAGCGAACCAGACTGCCACTGCTCAGGGCCTCAGGGATGGGGCTTGATGCAGACGTGATCTTGTTCTTCCAGCCTCCAGAACTGTGAGATAATAAATTTCTGTTGTTTAAACTGCCCAGTCTGTGGTATTTTATTATAACAGGTCAAACAACCTAATACACCATATTTATTAAAAAATAAGAGAAACAGTTGGAATTGATTTTAACAAAATACTTCTGACCCAATATATCCAATATATCATCATTTTAATCCTTAGTCCATATAAAAATAACTAATCAGATATTTTACATTCTTTTTCTGGTACTGTACAAAGTCTTTGCAATCTTTGTGGAACGACCCAAATTCCCTCCCCCTCCCAAGACATTTGACCTGGTCTCTCTGTTTCTCCCAGGTCTCTACTGTTTCATGGCATCCCAATGAGTGGGGTAGAGACAGTTACCAATCAAGTTTAACAACGTGTGTCCACTTGTGTAGTATTACCTGTGATTTAAAGTTTACCTTTTCTAGTGAAGCTTAGGCTCTTCAGGGACAGAACCAAGTGTGATTATTTCACCAAAGAAGGCATTGAGATATCTTGAATGCAAGAAAAATAAATGAATAAATGAATGAACTTGATTTTCCGCAACATAGAGCAGTTAACCTAGCTTATTTGACAGATGACCTGTATCAGATGGTAGCATAATCATGGTTTTTCTGTGGGTAAGTTTCTGATCTCCTCATTAGAACATAAAAAACCAGGGAAGAGGATCCCAGTTTAAATCTCTTTGTATCTCTCCCAGCACCTAATGTCATCCAATAGTCATAGTCAGTGCTCAATAGACTATACATAAACAAAAAGTACTTGAGGAGGCTGAATGTGATTTTTTTTCTATTTTCTCACTCATTTTGATATGTCGAATAGATGTAAGCAAAAACAAAAAAAGAAGAGGAGAGAGAAAAGAACTCAAAATGAAATGGTGGCTACTTAATTTTTTATTTGAGTGGAATTTCTTCAATACGCTCAAATGACACTATAACCTAAATCAAATCCTGTCAAATGGTCACATTTGCAGGGACTCTGGATTATTCAAGATTTGTGCAATGCTCACTACTCACATCTTACAGTTCCAGGATACTTTGCCCCAAAAGCCAGTTGTATTAAATTCTTCCACCTCCAAAAAGGTTTCCTTTTAAATTCATAGACTTTAAGACTTTTAGAGAGATTTTAGGTTTACATAAGACTCGAGTAGAAACTACAGGCAGTTTCCAAAGACTTCTTCCCCAGCTCCAAGTTTCTCCTGTTGTTGACATCTTTTATTAGTGTGTTACATGCGTTAAGATTGAACCAATACTGATACACTATTATTAACTAAAGTCCATTGTTTACATTAGAATTTGATATTTGTATTGTACATTCTATGGGTTTTGACATATGCATGATGCCATGCCATCCCCCATTACAGGATTATACAAGATAGTGTCATGGCCCTAAAAATCCCCTGGGGTTCTATTCACTCACTCCAAATCCCTGATGACCACTGATCTTTCCACTGTCTCTATAGTTTTGCCTTTTCCAGAATGTCACATAGTTGGAATCATACAGTATGAAAAGTATGATCTGAAAAACAGCCTTTGCAGTTTGGCTTGTTTCACTTGGTGCAATATGCATTCAAGTTTCCTCCGTGTACATATATATATATTTTTTATTTGAGTGGAATATTTGAGTGTATATATATATTTTGTAACTTGATAGCTCATTTCTTTTTATTGCTGAATAATATTTGATCACATGAATACATTGAAATTTGTTTATCCACTCATTTGCTGAAGGACATTTTGGTTGCTTTCTCATTTTGGCAACTATGCATAAGGATAATACGAACATCTGTGTGCAGGTTTTTGTGTGGACATAGATTTTGAGCTCATTTGGGTAAGTATGCAGGAGTACTCTTGCTAGGTCTCATGGTTAGACTATGTTTAACTTTGTAAGAAAGTACCAAACTGCAAAATATATTTTTGATTGTCATTATCATTTTGCCTCCTTTTTTAGAATAATGAGAGTTAATCCAAACCTACACTGGTCTTGTTATACCCACAAAAATAAAGAAAATAGATGGAGGACAGAGAGAAGAGAAATGAAGAAACTGCATGTAAGAACATGATCTCCTTGGGATTTTCAGTCAGCTTGTCAAGGGGGTGGGGGGGTTCCTGCTTTCCTCCCCTGCATTACAGACCGAATGTTGCTGGTCTCATCATCATAGATTGCAGCAGCTGCCATCACTGCTGAGAAGTCCTATGAGCAGCAGACAACTTTTGTGTCACAGAGATACCTTGGGGTAATCCCAGCTCCTCCAGGGCCAGTTCAGAAAATTATGTGAACTGTTTGGCTCTTGGGAGTCAACGCATAAGCAAGTAAGAAGAGTCTTTGCTCTGCATGTTGATTGACATGCATTTATTTATTTATTTTATTTTTGAGTCGGAGTCTCACTCTGTCACCCAGACTGGAGTGCAGTGGCCGCTCCTGGCCATGCAGCCTCGACCTGCTGGGCTCCGGCGATCCTTCCGCCTCAGCCTTCCAAGTAGCTGGAACTACAGGCGCGCGCTACCACGCCCGGCTGATTTTTTGATTTATTGTAGAGATGAGGTCTCGCTTGCCCAGGCGGGTCTCGAACTCGCGGGCTCAGGCAATCCACTCACCTCGGCCTCCCAAGGCGCGGGATGACAGGCTGAGCCACCCAGCCCGGCTAGTGCTCCTGCCTTTGTTTTGGTTCACCTCTTCCATGTCGGCAACATGTTTCCCTTTGAGGACTTTTTCATCCAGAAAAACAAAAAACAAGATCTCTTTGGGCAAAACTGGGTGGATAGGAAGGGTGTATC